>MU226061.1:422960-443528 GCA_018584345.1 Thuja plicata | reverse complement strand
GGGTTAATCAATTTGGATCTTTCATTTGTGCATTTGAGGTTAAAAGGAACATCTTATCTTCCCCACACATCACACAAACATCTACATTTTCAAATGTGACATCTTTTTTTATGTTACATTTTGGTGACCTCTATTTTATGTGTTACACTTGGTACCAGTTACAAAGCACAGTGGTCAGATACGAATTTGCACAGACTTCAGGGATCTCAACATAGCTTGTCCCAAAGATGAATTTCCTTTACCCAACATTGATATGATAGTAGATCTAACTGCTGGACATCAAATGCTATCACTCATGGATGGCTTTTCAAGGTATAATAAGATAAGGATTGCACTGGGGGATCAACATAAAACAAATTTCACATGTCCTTGGGGCACTAACTATTGGAACGTCATGTTGTTTGGTCTCAAGAATGCTGGCACAACATATCAAAGGGCTATGAAAACTATATTTCATGTTCTCATCCACAAAATAATGGAAGACTATGTGGATGACATACTAGCCAAGTCAATGCTTTGCAAGGACCATCTACAAGTATTGGGACCAATCTTTGATAGAATGCAGGAATATAAAGTCCATTTAAACCCAAAGAAATGTGCATTCGGTATTACAGTAGGAAAGCTACTAGGGTTCATAGTTTCACATAGAGGCATCGAAGTAGACCCAAAGAAAGTCAAATAAATATTGGACATGCCTCCACCATCGAACCTAAGGAAACTAAGAGGGTTATAAGGAAGGCTCCAATCAATCAAGCGCTTCATAGCTCAACTAGTAAACAAGTGCCACCCATTCCAACATCTACTACACAAGACATCAAATTCATATGGATAGAGAAATGCAAACAAGCATTCCAAATATTCAAGGACTACCTCCTAAGTCTCCTATATTGGTGCCACAAGTCCAAGGTAGACCATTGCTTCTGTATATCTCAGCAATGGAATCAACATTAGGTGTACTCCTGGCACAACATGATGACACAGGTAAAGAAAGGTCCATCTACTATCTAAGTAGAACATTGGTAGGATATGAGCTCAACTATACGCCAATTGAAAAGTCATGTCTTGCAGTTGTCTTCGCTTCCCAGAAGCTGAGACATCATATGTTGAGTCACCAAAAAAATTTGATTGCACATATTAATCCTTTAAAGTACCTCCTAAGAAAATCAGTGCTCATCAGATGACTTGCGAAGTGGGTAATGATCATAAGTGAGTTTGACATTGAGTACGTAGACAAAAAGGCCATCAAAGGGAAAGTGATCGCGGACCAACTAGCAGAGGCATCCATTCAGGACCATAAACCTATTATTTCTGACTTTCCTGATGAATCTATTATGACACTACAACCAGTGATCAAGGTATGACAACTATATTTTGATGGATCATGCATGAACCATGGTGTAGGGACAGGAATAATGCTTGTCACTCCAGATAATGATACAATTCCAAAAAATTTTAGACTCAACTTCCTCTGCACAAACAAAATAGCAGAATATGAAGCACTGGTCATTGGGTTAAAGATAGAAATTCAATGGAGAATCAAGAACCTTAAAGTCTTTGGAGATTCACAGTTGGTCATTAGTCAAGTCAACAATGATTATACAACCAAAGATGAGAAGATAATACCATACAGAGCATAGATGGAAACACTACACACCAAGTTCCATTACATCTTCTTCGAGCAAGTCCCACGAGCACAGAACAAAGCAACAGATGCAATGGCTACCATAGCATCATTGATTGATATGCCAGGTAACAAAACAAGATTCCAATTTCTAGTAGAGAAACTCTTGGTGCCATCACATCAAGCATCCATCATAGAATTAGCATGCATCCTTGTTGGTCCTGAAAACCCATGGTACCAAGATGTATACAACTACCTCCAAAATAGTGTCTTACCTCCCAACTTGTCTAGAAACCAGAGAAAGTCCCTAATCTACCAAGCCTCTAGGTATACCATCCTCTTGACTACTTTATATAGATGCAGTCTAGACGGAACACTACTACGATGTCTCACTTCCATGAAATCCCATAAAGCTTTGTACAAGGTACATGAAGGAATTTGTAGAACCCACAGATGTGGCAACAACTTAGCTAAGAAGATCATCCGCATGGGATACTACTGGCCCACAATAGAGACAAATGTGCACAAACATGTACAAAGGTGTAGATAGTGTTAGATTCATGGAGACCTCATCCATGCACCATCCCAAGAACTAAATCCTATCACATCACCATTGCCATTTTCTATGTGGGGATTTGACCTAGTGGGCAAAATTACACCTTCAACAAATGGACACAAATACATCATAGCAACAACAGAGTAATTCACTAAATGGGTGAAAGAAATTCCCCTCACTTACATAACTAGAAAGCATATGTCAATGTTCATACTCAACCACATCATCTGTCGATATGGGATTCCTCAAACCATCCTGATAGATTACGGTACACCTTTCCAAAAAAAAGATGTCAAAGAGCTATGTGAACAGTTCCATATCAAACAAGGGTTCTCTTCCTTTTATTATCCTTAAGGGAATGACCAAGCCGAAGCTACAAACAAAACAATCTTGAAAATACTGAAGAAAATAGTGAACGAATCAGGATGAGACTGGCATTTACAGTTTAGTCCTACATTATGGGCATACAGAACTAGCATAAGAAAACCTACAGGAGCCACTCATTTCTCCCTAGTCTATGGATCAGAGGCGGTATTACCCCTCGAACTGGAAATACCATCCCTAAGGATATATTTGAAGAACCTGATTATAGACAAAGACTACAGAGTAGCAAGGCTCACTGAACTGGAGTTACTAGATGAAAGAAGACAACATGCCTTTGACCACTTACAAGGCTATCAGAATCACCTTAGAAGGAACTATCATAAGAAGGTGAGGTCATGAACATTTGAGGTAGGAGAACTTGTCCTCATGGAAAATCAAAAGAACCAAGTAGAGCGAGTTAAACTAGGAAAGTTTGAGCCTAATTGGCTAGAACCATTTGTCATTGTCAGCTCTACTCAGAGTGGGGTATTCATACTAGCGACACCAGAAGGAGATCAGCTCCCCAGATACATAAACAACATGCACCTCAAGAGGTTCTACCCTTGAGTTCTCTATGGTTAAGGAACCTATCTACATATCCAGAAAATACCAAAAAAAAAAATACAAAATGTTACCTTGGTGAAAACCTGGCAAACAGGCTCCTTGGCGACAGAAAAAAATTAAAAAAGAAAAAAAAGTAAAGAGAAACAAAATCACTCTCTCAGTGAAAACCAGACAAATAGGTGCTATTGAGTAGGTACCTTGGTGAAAACCTGGCAAACATGCACCAAGTGTTCAAATCCAGCTTCACCATCAATGAACCCCAAAAGCTTAAGCACATTTCAAATGTAAGACTGGCTACCCAAGCTATATCCAGAAGCACACTCCCCTTTGAGCACCAAGAACTTACCCATGGTTAATACTGGTCCACCAGACTAGGGGCGATTCTAAATATCTTGAAAAAATCCCTAAAAAATCAAAAATCTCATCAAAAATCCTAAAAAGATCAAAAATCCTGAGAAAATCAATCCTCATCAAAAAACATTCAAAAAATTGCAAAATCCCAAGCAATAAAACCAACTCAGTTATCAAGAGAGCAAAGGGAAATCACACCTAGTCAATCAATGTCACAATCATGAGCTTTCCGAATCAGCATGGGGCTCATCTGACACAGCTTTATCAATCTATCAAATCAATCAGCAAGCAACTGGTGACCATGCCAATCTATCAATTGTCACAATAATGAGCTTTGCAAACTAGCATGGGGCCCATCGGACACAACTTGATTAGCTGCCAACACAATCACAATAAATAAATCAATCAAATCATATCAACCGTCTTACACAATGATGGATACGCTCAAACTAGACAGGTCATTCTTATATGAGTAATCTATTACTGAAACTAGACACACTCAAGCAATCAAGACAATCAAGCCTATCCAAAGAGTTGATCCAATCAAGAGAATCCAATTGCATCAAGGAACCATCCAAAAAATCTTGACTAGGTCAGTCAATCAGTCAGATGTCAGTCTATATTTCGTGGTTATGTTCTTATGCTACTCCAGGATCCACCATGTGAGGAAAGTAACTATGATAGATCATGACTTATTTTATTTGATTGCTATCTGTTGAATGTTCACTTTGATTTTAGGGTCATGATGATTTAGGATAAATGTGGTAGGTGTTGTCACTTATCTGGCAGTTGCGTAGTTCCACAATCTGAGCTTAAGCCTGGGAAATAATTGGACATTCCTTCTCTTTTATTTTCTTGTTTGGTTTATAGAATCAAGAGCTCGCAGTGCTATTCAGATGGACTCTGAGTGTGTTGGATTTCTATCTTGGTTTCTATGGTTTTTTCTTTTATTTTACAATCAAGAGCTCACAATGCTATCCAGATGGACTCTAGGGGTGTAGGAGTTCTATCTTGTTTGCTTTGTCTTTTCTTTACGAAATCAAGAGCTCGCAGTGTTATCCAAATGGACTCTGGGTGCATAGGAGTTCTATCTTGGTTTCCTTTTTTCAATTTATTCAGAGGAGAAAGCGGTATCCAGATGGTCAATATCTGGGTGCTTTTGGCTCTCTTTCTTTTCAAACATGGAACAATACTGAACCCAGATGGTCAATATTTGGGTGCACTAAGTTCTCTTTCTATTCAATCTCTCTACTCCCACTTATCAAGAGGTTGTGGCGGTATCCAGATGGTATGTGATTTGGATGCATTGTTCGCTCTTCAGAATTTCAAAAAATAAAAAAAAGTTGCAATGATGACAAATATTGGAAATAGGGGCAGCAACTTGGGACACTCATCCTTTCTATCAATTCATATCTATCAAAAAAAGAAAAAAATCCTTTCTATCATTTCATATCTATCAAATCAAATCCTAGAGAACACATTTCCACTAACTTCCTTCTAACTAACACATGCATTACTCAGATATTTTGTGCATAGTAGATTGCATTCATTTATTGTATAAGGAAAATTCAAAATATGAGCATAGTAGATCATATAATCAATGCATCCACCATTAATAAAATCATAACTAACATAGGATTGCATTCATCATCATCATATCATGATTCATATTTTCAACAAATTAATGCTCATCTGACACATTTTCTATGCTTAATTTGTTGAGGGGGCATATAGTCCACTTGCTATCATTGGGGCAGGATCAAATCTGAAAACGCGACAAGTCACATCGCATCAAAGAGGGACAAATGTAGACACCCAAAAATGGACAGGCTTGCGACTTTACATTAAAAACACTAATTTTCATCTATTAATTAATGGTTTTTTAATCATTAATTAATCATCTATTTTCCTCTAAATTCCTTCCCCAAATCATCTAATCAAATTCCCAAAATTAATTAAATAATTAATTTTATTTAATTAATTAACCTTAATTGATTAATTACCATTAATTAATTAATTAAATTCAATTTCCTATAGTTTAAATTCAAATATTTAAACTTACTAATTATTCTCATTAAATTAAATTTCAATTAAATTAATTTAATTTCATTCAATAAAGCAATTCTAAATAAAAAAGAATTCAATTATCTCACATGTTGAAAAATTTAATTAAATAAATGAATTAAATATTCATTTATCTTCAAAGAGATAAACACAATTAGATCACATGGGTTACGCCACCCATCTCTCTAGTCCACATGGGTAACTTCACCCACCTCTCCAGTCCACATGGGTAACTTCACCCACCTCTACAGTTCTAAAAGGTAACTCACAATTAGCTCTTTAGTCAACCAAACTCTATCTCCTCTTTACCAATTGAAGAGGTGGAGTTTATTGATGGCTTCTCTAGTTCCTTTTAATCTCAACCATTCATCTCCCTATCTCTGGGATTGATCTCAGCCATTTATTTCATCCCCAATTCCTATATAATAAACCCTTCATAACCATTTGAGGGATCCAGGATTTGAAGCTTTTGTGCGCCATTACTATGTCAGATTGGTTCTAGCAGTCAAGCCTTCTTGTGATCATACATCTAGGATTTAAAGCTCTTGTATGCCATTACTCTGTCAGTTTGGTTCTAGCATTTAAGCCATCTTGCGATCACACACATATTTCAAGTATCAAATTCTTGACACTTCTCAAGTCATAGACGCTGCCCACACCGATACTGAGCATCAAAAACAACATTTTGGAAGGAGTAGAGAGAGACAATAGAAGCTTCAAGCACTTTTGGGTTTTCATTCATTTGTTTTCCTTTTCTTTGCTTGTACATTTTATTGGTTGCGTTTCAAAGTTATTCGTTTTAGTAGTTCTTGTGTGCTTGATTTATATCATTGTAAAAACCTTTGCTACTAACCTTCACCTTTGGAAAGCTTGGGAACCACAAATCATGATTGAGAGAGGCGCACACTTTTGATTTTCCATGAGGACAAGGTCTCCTACCTCAAATGTTCATGACCTCACCTTCTTGTGATATTTCCTTCTAAGGTGATTCCGATAGCCTTGTAAGTGATTGAAGGCATGTTGTCTTCTTTCGTCTAGTAGTTCTAGTTCACTGAGCCTTGCTACTCTGTAGTCTTGATTTGAAATTAGATTCTTTAATGATATCCTCAGGGATGGGATTTCCACTTCGAGGGGTAGGACCACCTTTGATCTATATACTAGGGAGAAAGGATTGGCTCTTGTAGGTGTTCTCACGCTAGTTACGTATGCCCATAATGCGGGACTAAGCTGTAAATACTAGTCTTGCCCCGATTTGTTAACTGTTTTCTTCAAGATTTTCAAAATGATCTTGTTTGTTGCTTCAGCCTGGCCATTACCTTGAGGATAATAGAATGAAGAGAACCCTTGTTTGATTTTGAACTATTCACATAGCTCTTCAACATCTTTGTTTTGGAAAGGTGTGCCGTGATCTGTCAAGATGGTTTGAGGGATCCCGTATCGACAGATGATGTGGTTGAGTATGAACATTGATATCTGCTTTCCAATTATGTAAGTGAGGGGAATTTCTTCTACCCACTTAGTGAAGTACTTTGTTGCTGCTATGATGTATTTATGTCCATTAGCTGAAGATGGTGTAATCTTTCCCACTAGGTCAAATCCCCACAAATAATTTTTTCAAATTGCCCCTAGTCTAGCAAGGTGAGGAAATTATGGATTGATGGATGAAGGTCAAAGGTCTCTTAGTATGTCTTGAAGTTGTTTGGATGCCAAGGGCTATCTACAGGATGTGATAACATGTTTCTTTGCAAGATAAGGGACTGGAAATGACAAGATAAGATAAAGATATGGTGCATTGATTGGCATGTGGTTGACAAGAGTGGACATGTCAAGAGGATGTTGAAAACATGTTTTGCATTTTTTATCTGTATTCTCTAATAAAGATCAAGAGAGGGTTTTGATAGGATAATGATAGGACATGGATAGGGAAAGCAAGATCAAGAATGGACAAGGAGAAGGGATATGGATTCAAGACTGTGAAAATATAGGAAATATGGACCATAGGGATGTGGACAACATGAAACATATAGGACATGTGATGCTTCTAGGGAGATCCCTAGCCTTGTCAAGATCAAAGTTGGAAAAATATGGATGCTGATAAGGTAAGGGATATGAGGGATATAGTTTAATAGAGGAATTGAAAGGGATACGATATGATAGGAAAATATGGATGGAACATGCCCCCATGTATGGAATGCAAGAGGTTCATAGATTACCAAAATGTACACCTCCTCTTTTGTGATTCATGGTTCCCAAGCTTTCCAAAGGCGGGGGTTTGTAGCAACGATTTACAATGATAGAAATCCAAATACACAAAGCTACCAATAACGAATAACTTGAAATGTAACGAATAAAATGTACAAGAAAAGAAAGGAAAACAAATGAATGCAAACCCCAAAGTGCTTGAAGCTTCTATTGTCTCTCTCTACTCCTTCCGAAATGTTGTTTTTGATGCTCAGTATTGGTGTGGGCAGCGTCTATGACTTGAGAAGCATCGTGAATTTGATACTTGAATTGTATGTGTGATCACAAGATGACTTGAATGCTAGAACCAAACTAACTGAGTAATGGCGCACGAGAGATTTAAATCCTGGATCCTTCAAATGGTTATGAAGGGTTTATTATATAGGAATTTGGGATGATATGAACGGTTGAGATCAATCCTAGAGATAGGGAGATGAATGATTGAGATTAAAAGGAACTGGAGAAGCCATCAGTAAACTCCACCTCTTCAATTGGTAAAAAGGAGATAGAGTTTGGTTGACTGAAGAACTAATTGTGAGTTACCTTTTAGAACTGAAGAGGTGGGTGCAGTTACCCATGTGAACTGGAGAGATGGGTGGAGTAACCCATGTGATCTGATTGGAGTTATCTCTTTGAAGATAAATGGATATTTAATTCATTTATTTAATTAAAGTTTTGAACATGTGAGATAATTGAATTCTTTTTGATTTAGAATTGCTTTATTTGATGAAATTAAATTAATTTAATTGGAAGAATTTAATTAGTAAGTTTAAATATTTGAATTTAAACTATAGGAAATTGAATTGAATTAATTAATTAATGGTAATTAATCAATTAAGGTTAATTAATTAAATAAAATTAATTTTGGGAATTTGATTAGACAATTTTGGGAATGAATTTAGAGGAAAATAGATGATTAAAAAACCATTAATTAATAGATGAAAATTAGTGTTTTTAATGTCAAGTCGCAAGCCTATCCATTTTTGGGTGTCTACACTATTATCCACAAGGGAATGGTCAAGCTAAAGCAAAAAACAAAACCATAATGAGAATCTTGAAGAAAATAGTTAATGACTGACATTTACAGTTTAGTCTAGCACTATGGGCATACAGAACTAGCATGAGAACACCTACAAGAGCCACTCCTTTCTCACTAGTATATTGATCAAAGGTGGTCCTACCCCTCGAAGTGGAAATCCTATCATTGAGAATATCATTGAAGAACCTCATTTGGGATGCAGACTACAGTGTAGCAAGGCTCAGTGAACTAGAACTATTATATGAAAGAAGACAAAATGCATTCAACCACTTAGAAGGCTATTAGAATCGCCTTAGAAGAAACTATCACAAGAAGGTGAGGCTATGAACCTTCAAATTAGGAGACCTCATCCTTATGGAGAATCAAAATACCCAAGCAGAAAGAGTGAAACCAGGAAAGTTCGAGCCTAATTGGATAGGACCTTATGTCATTGTCACATCTAGAAATAATGGGGCATACCAACTGGAAACACCAAAAGGAGATAAGATAAAAAGATACATAAATAAAATGCACCTCAAGAGGTTCTACATTTGAGGTCTCAATGGTTAAGTCAACTATCTACATATCCAAAAAATACCAAAAAAATCAAACAATACAAAAGGTTACCTTGGTGAAAACGTGACAAAAGGAGCCTTGGAGACAACAAAAAAATAAAAAAAAAAGAAAAAAGTAAAGAGAAACAAAATCACTCTCTTAGTGAAAACCTAACAAATAGGCACTATTAAGTAGGTACCTTAAATCCTGGCAAACAGGTGCCAAGTGTTCAAATCTGGCTTCACCATCAATGCCATAGAACAAAGCTTGAGCACTTCACATGCAAGACTGGCTACCCAAGCTATTTCTAGAAGCACAATCCCCTCTGAGAACCAACACTTATCCATGGTTAGTACTGGTCCATGAGACTAGGGGCAATTCTGAAAGTCCTAAAAAAATCCCTAAAAATCTAAAAACTCATCAAAATCCTAAAAAGATCAAAATGTCGTAAAAAAACCAATCCTCATAAAAAACAATAAAAAAATTGAAAAATCTCAAAGCAATAAAATGAACTTGGCTGTCAATAAAGCAAAAGGGTGATCAAGTCAAATTAATAAATGTCAAAATCATGAGCTTTGTTAATCACTACAGGGCCCATATGACACAGCTTTCACAACTATCCAATCTATCAAAAATCAAATAGGCGACCAAGCCAATCAATCAATATCAAAACCATGAGCTTTGTGAATCAACACTGAGCCCAAATGACACTGCCAAAATCAATCAATCAAATCAATCATCTTACACAGTGATGGATATGCTCAAAACTAGACAAATCAGTCTTATATGAGTCATCTATTACTGAAACAGACACAACTAGGCCAATCAAGCCAAACAAGAGAATCAAGCCAACTCAAGAGAATCAAGCCAATCAAGAGAATCAATCTGAATCAAGGAACAAACAACTATTGACTAGGCTAGTCAATCGGTCATATTTCAGTCTATATTTCACAATTATGTTCTTATGCTACTCCAGGATCCATCACGTAAGGAGAGTAGCTATGATGAATCATGATTAATTTTCTTTGATTGTTGTTTGTGGAATGTTTCATTTCAATTCTGGGGCAATGACAATTTAGGATAAATGCGGTAGGCACTGTCACTTATCTCATAGCTACACAGTTCCACGATTTGAGCTTAGCCCCGGGAAAGAATTGGAAATTCCTTCTCTGTTATCTACTTGTTTATTACTAATAGAATCATAGCGGTATCCATATGGTTTAAGATCTAGGTACATTGGATTTCTATCTTGGTTTTAACTTTCTTTTCAAAATCAAGAGATCATAGCGGTATCCAGATGGTTTGAGATCTGGGTGCATTGGATTTATATCTTGGTTTTTTGTGTTTAATTTTAAAATCAAGAGATCATAGCGGTATCTAGACGGTCTAATATCTGGGTGCATTGGGTTTCTATCTTGGTTTTATTTATTTTTTTGGATTGTTCAGAGAGAAAAGTAGTATCCAGATGGTCAATATCTGGGTGCTTTTGGCTCTCTTTCTTTTCACAAAAAGAGATCATAGTGGTATCTAGATGGTCAATATATGGATGCATTTGAATCTCTTTCATTTCAAAATAGGGAACATAGCTATATTCAGATGGTCAATATCTGGGTGCACTTATTTCTCTTTCTATCCAATCTCTCTACTCCTTCCGATTATCAAGAGCTCATAGCGGTATCCAAATGAGAAATATCTGGGTGCATTGGATGCTCTTCAAATTTTCATAATAAGATGCAATGATTAACAAAATTGGAAATGCGGCAATGACTTGGGTCACCCATCCTTTCTATCAATTCATATCTATCAATCGATCCCAGAGAACATTTTCCACTGACTCTCTTCTAACTAACACATGCATTAGTCAGATATTTTGTACACAATAGATTACATTCATCCATTTATGTGCATCAGAAAAAAAAAGAAAATACAACATCTGCATAAATAGTAATCATAATCAAATGCATCCATAAAACATATCATATAAACATGCATATTATAAAGCACCATCCTGCATACATATGTCACTATCATAGGAAATTAAATCATACATAGAAAGAGTCTGCATTATAGAATCACATCACATAAAAATTTCACCATATAAGCATCATCATATAGAACCATACATATAGAAAGTAAACCAATGCACATCATATAGAATCAATAGCTACACTCATATAAATCTGAATATCTGAGTACAAGGAACAGTTGCAAGTCAGAACAAAATAGGGTGATTGATACAAATGTCATAAATATCAGTGGTACATCACTATAAAAATGGTATAACCTGATACAAAATGAGAAAAGTCATCAGATTCAACATGAACTAGCACCACCCTCGCCGCTAGGTACACGAGGGGGTGGCATATTAGGTGCAGTCCTCTATTGAGGATCAGGAGCTCCAATACCACTGCTATGAGATCTCTTAGCCCTGCTAGATCTCTGAGAAGATGTATAACTTGGTACATGCTGAGATGGAGGAACAACACCCTCATAATGGCACTGCCAGTAGTCTATCTCTCTTTGGGCCTCATGCCTATATCTCCAAAACCGATCAAGAACATCTCAATGAGGCACATCCTGTACACCATCAATGAAGGATCTGATCTCTAAATGATCTTGTCACTCTTTTTCCTCTGCTGCAGTAGCCCTAGCCTACACCACTGTGACCCTACTCTCTAAACCAGTAGCACGTGCATCAGATGAAGCCAACCTATCCCACAGATCAGATATCTGTTGTGTGAGTCTCTCAACCTCTAATGGATCAACATCCATCCCACCCATCGCTACATCCATATCCCCCTCCTCATCCTTATCCCCCAACCCCTCCTCACTTCTCTCACTTCCACTCTTACTGCTACCAGTACTGCTACTCCTAGTGGATGAGCTCGTACCCACCTCTTCAACATCTACATCCACTACCACAACCCTCTCCTCTCCTCTGCTCTCTCTCTCTCCCAACACAACACCTGTGTAAGGACATACTATCAAGGATGACACCCATCCCAACCCGCCTACTGATACCATGATCACCCCGGTCCTCACCCTCCCACCAGTAACACCAGGACAAGTATCATATCTGTCATCTCCCCCATCTCTCCACTATCCTCCACCTGGGCCCCCATCTCTTCCCCACCCTCCATCTGGGCACCCATTCCTACCTCTAACCCTCCCACCATCTCTCCCTCCATCCCTGCCTCCATCCCTACAACCATCCCTACCTCCATCTCTCCCTCCTCTCCATCTCTACCAAGGCCTCATGATGGTACCAACAACAGGGTGAGACACATCTGTCAAAGAAACATGATGAAACTGTTGCCACCATGCATCATATTGTGGAGTAGTGCCTACAAAGAAAAAAAGTTCACACATCAACACCATATGGATGATAAGCATGAAAGACTATTCAAAAGATAGCCACATCTAAAAAAGTAGGAAAAGAGAGATATCATCAAGTAGGGGAAAAACACAACATATACTTGCATCCATAGTGGTTGATCGCCACGTCCAAGCAACAGGAAGCAAGCCCATGAACTTTGTCCTGGCAGTATCCAAAGAGATAACATCACCCCAAAGAGTGATGTCCTTCAAACGACAAGAAAAATAAGCATATGAATAAGAGACATCATGCCTCTCGCCAAACTGCCGCAACACCCTTTCAATATTGTGGAAATCTATCATATGAACATGGTGACTAATGCGCCCAATCAAAAATCACCTATGTCAACAGAAGGGAATGTGTACATCCCCCCATCCCATACAGGACAATTCCTATATGGTCTCCAAATGAAATACGACATCATATCCAACTGCTACCGCTAGTGCATCAGATGCCCCATATGAGACTGAACAATGACACCGTCATACATGAACACATAATTTCTCCCTGGAGGAAGATCTTGGGTGCCTATGGGCCTACACACCACAATATGCTCCCATGCCCAAATCTTTAGGAGAGTCACTCCACATCCAAGAGACTTACCACCAAGGTAAGCCACATAAAACATATGAAAGTACATGTGGGCCAACATATAGGGACCCCAAGAATATGCTGCATGATCTCTCAACATACCCTATAGCACAACACCAAAACCAACAGAGAACTCATACTGGTGATGATCGGGACATAAGATCCCACATATCAAACTACCTAAAAGAGTCGACAACCTATCTAAACCCATGCCAAACCTAGCCCATGGGATATCATAAGGGTCACACATACCAAGCTGATCCTGGGGAAAACCAGATAGCTCAGATAGAGTAGTAATACCAGAGCCATGATCATAATCTACAAGGGCACCCTGAATGAGAATATGAAGGATGCGATAGACATCCTCCAAAGTGACTGTACACTCTCTAGTCAATAATCAAAAAGTGCATGTACCAAAATCCCACATCTCTAAGAGAGAAGAGATCAGATCCCTATTAGTCATGATCTTAGACATGTAACAAATCCAATATAAACCTATCCGTTTCAAAACATCTCTCTCTTCCTCAGACAACTGGAAACAAAATACTAAGCCGATAGGTTTGGAATCCTGACAATGAAGAATAGTCCCGACGAACTGCAAAACATCACAAAAGCCAATCATCAGTATCAGGTTAGAAAATGGAATTAGAAAAGTACAAGTGCGTGCCATAATGAAACAAATAGAGAAATTGCGGCATTCTTAACACAAATGTGACATATTTATACTTATTGCGGCATCCATCTAGCAATTGCGGCATTTTCCTGGCAAATGCGGTAATAAACCTGACATTTGTGACACACTTAACAATTATGAAATGCAATCAACAATTGCGGCACACAAACCACAATTGCAGAAAAATCATGCGGCATTGGATGTAAATTTCCAAAAAACAAATTTTTTTCAAATGAAATAAATGAGATCATTAATGAAAAAAGACAGAGCAACTCACTGGATGTCCTACACCAGCTAGACGACAAAAAGTCCAGACCCAATCAGAAATGTGCATGACCCCAGGAATACTCGCCATAGCTCAATAAACAACACAAAAAGTAGAGAAATCTAAAGAGAGACTCACCTAATGATCCAGAGCTCCAAGAGTGCAAAGTGACAAATGAATGTCTCTCCAATCTATTTATAAAGGTTTGAAAAAACCCTAATTTCTCTAGGACCTCAAAATTATCGTCCTAGCCCCCAAAAACTTTAACAGTTTGTATCAGGAGCATATTCAACAATTTTCAAAATCAGTCACATACCCAAATTACCAATTTGCAGTTTCAACAAATTAACGCTCATGTCATGACTTTTTGCTCAAAGTTGTTGAGGGGGCATAAATATACCTGCTATTGCCAGGGCAAGCTGGGGCAAGATCAAAACAAAGAATCTTTGACACATTGCAACAAGCCACAATGCATCAAAGAGGGGCAAATGTAGATACCCAAAAATGGACAGACTTGCGACTTTACATTAAAAACACTAATTTTCATCTATTAATTAATAATTTTTTAATCATTAATTAATCATCTAATCTCTTCTAAGTCATTCCCCAAATCATCTAATCAAATCCCTAAAGTAAATTAAATAATTAATTTTATTTAATTAATTAACCTTAATTGATTAATCTCTATTAATTAATTAAATTCAATTTCCTAAAGTTTAAATCCAAATATTTAAAATTACTAATTAATTCTTCTAATTAAATTAATTTAATTTCATTCAACAAATTCAATTCTAATCCAAAAAGAATTCCATTATCTTACATGTTGAATACTTTAATTTTAAAAATAAATTAAATATTCAATTAAATCCTTTCTTGGTGTTGAAAAAGATAACTCTTAACCAGATTTTTGATTACATGGGTTTCTCCACCCACCTCTTCAGTTCTAAAGGTAACTCATAATTATCTCTTCAGTTAACCAAACTCTATCTCCTCTCTTCCAATTAAAGTGGTGGAGTTTACTGATGGCTTCTCCAGTTCCCTTTGATCTCAACCATTCCTCTTCCTATCTCTGGGATTGGTCTCAACCGTTCGTATCATTCTCATTTTCTATATAATAAACCCTTCATAACCATTTGAAGGATCCAAGATTTCAAGCTCACAAGCGCCATTACTTTGTCAGATTGGTTCAAGCATCAAGCCATCTTGTGCTCACATATTGATATCATATTCTCGACACTCCCAAGTCATAGACACTGCCCACACCAATACTAAGTATCACACAAACAATGTTTCAGAAGGAGTAGAGAGAGACAATAGAAGATTCGAGCATTGTTTATTTTGCATTCATTTGTGTACCTCTTTTATTGCTTGTTATTTTATTGATTCCTAGTTTAGTTATTAGTAGTTATTCTATTGATTTCCCCCATTGCGAATCGGTGCTACTAACCCCTCGTAATTGAGAGCGTTATAGATTTTGATCCATGTGTACAATATGCAATAGTGTGAGACTTATGGTTTCATTGAAAGGATGAACAAGGATGATTCTTTGCACTTTGAAATTTGTAATCAACCAATTAAAGACTCTGTCAATGGTGATAGTGAAGAAATATCATATTCTCCTATTAGAACTTGTGCTGATAATAAGATGACATATGGTAATGATAAAGATGTATCTAATTCTGAAAATATGTGCTACGATGTGAATGATGAGGTGAAACGGGAAAATAATCATGTCTATGAGATGCCACAACAAGAAAGATCAACTATCAAAGAAGATAATGACATAAAGTATCAACTGAAGAATTCACATTGATGTGAAATGAAGTAAAATGTGGTACCAATTTGTTACACGAGCCAAAGTTGCTAATAAGAATCTTAGAAATCATGAGATAATTATGCAGAAGGAAGATTTACTAGAGATTTTGCAAACACGAATTTGCAGGAAACAAATTAACAGTCATATAGACCCGCACACAATAGCCAATTTATTCCAACTCAGTCATTATTTTTTCAATGGCTCCAGCCAGAATGAAAAAAACTAGGATTGGAACAACATATTTGAAAATCAGGTCAGTCAAATAGTGGAATAATAAGTTACAGCCCCCGCATGGAGACCCAAATTTTCTGTCAGGAAATAAAACTGATTTTGGTGGGCATTTCCTTAGCTCCACGTAGTGTCCATGAAATATAAGATGCATTTGAAATTGACACAAATGATATAGTTAATGTATCTTCATGTGATAAGATTATAGATAATAAACAATAGCCCATTCTAATGGAGACATTTGGCATTTTCTAGAAATGACATTTGACAGCCATTTTCTAAGTAAAAGATTTTATTCTCAAACAATCTAATGATACCTTGAATTCATTAAAAGATTAAAAATGTTTCCTATGCCCATGAGAAGTGTAGAAGTGAATCTTTTCAAGAATTTACATGCCCATGGAAAAGTTTAAAAAGATTAATGTTGGTAACCGAAGGTAATATCAAGAATCAGTTATTGAAACTGAAAGATACTATTGGAAAGCAACAATGATAAATATGGATCGAAAAATCAAAGAGGAGGTTCTGGTTTTTGGCTGGAGACTGTGGGTTCCAGTAAGGAATCTTTTTCCACTTTGTAGAAGACTGTGTGCTGAAGGAAAGGAGAGGGGGATTCATTTTTTATTTCTTATTTTTCTGGTCTGTGTGCTAGGAGGAGGAAGAAATGAAAAGATAGGACAGTTAATAGTGTCTGTGAGCAAGATTATCTCCATTAACCAATGAAAAATATTCACAACTGTGTTTTTGAATCTATCAAATATGTAATTGCTGTGAAAGTTACAGTCTTTGATGTCATGGGTTTGTTTTTTGATCTAAAATAAATTAATGTTTCCACTTCTAGAAACTTGGTGAAATGTGTAGATTTTATAAGTCTTGTTATAAGTTCTTAAGAACTAAGAGTCTTTAAATGTATAATATTTTTTGGTTATTAGTTCTTAATGTAACACCCTTCATCCAAGAATGAAGTGAGTAGCCTTATGCACTTTCAGGTTAAAAGTATGTGTTTGTTTATTAGATTAGGTAAAAATTCATTGCAAATCTTACAAGGAGTTGTACCTTATTAAAATTCAGAGGGCGCTTGCACACTCCCATTGCAAAGCGACCCAACTGTTAGTGGTTTATTTTGTCTTCATGTTTGGGAAAATAAGGGTTATTTTGAAGGTTTTATTTGAAGACAAATTTGTTCATTAACAGGGTACTAAGCTATTGATAAAGATTTCCATCTTTTCAAATTTGGGTATTTCTCTTGAGTACCTTGCAAAGATTCTCCTCCACCTTTGTAAAAAGTGGGTAAAGGATTCACCTGTTTGTTGGTTCATGTTACAGAGATCCATCATGGTTATGTTATGTTGTATGTTGTAGGAGTAATATTGGATGAATCATTGAATTAACTCCTCAAAATATTGCACACTTGGTGTGAGTTTGGAGAGCCATTCCATAGCATTTCCGCATAGACTTCCCGTAAATAGCCTTATTAAATAAGTTGGTTTGTGCATGTACTCTATGCTTAGGGCACAAAATTCTCTAACATGGTCATGTGGATCCTTTTCGCCCATGTACTTGTCATATTTGGGTTGTGCCATGTTAGGTGGAAATGGAACCAAGTTTATACTCTTGTCAAAAGGAAATGGACATATGTGTTCCAAAGAGTATTTCTTCATTGGTTTAGTCTTTTCTTGCTTGAGTGTGCAAGTTCCATTTGCATTTGGTATAATTTCTTTGTGAGTATGGAAATAGGTGTTTGTATTTCTTGTTCCTTCAATCTCTCAACATCATAGCCTTTAGGGAGTTTGAATCCAAGAGAAGCTAAGTGTAGGAAATATTTTTCTTTGTCTTCACCAATGATATTTTCCAAGGTCTTTTGGAATTTACTACTTTGTTTGAGTTTGTTATAATCCTCTTCCGATATGTCTTCATCACTATCTGAATCAAACAAAGGACGACCATGATTTCTTTCTTCATGACTTTCTCTATCGTCATATTCTTGGCTATATTCCTCAAAAGACGCACTCCATTTGTGATGAGGTGCATGCATCCATTTCGGGTGAGTCTTGATCAAATGGGGGATTTCAAGATGTCTCTCCTTGTTGAAACTTGAGTAATCTAGGAGGTCTCTTTGAGTCATCAACAAGGTATTGTTTTTGTCTTGTGTTAACCATGAAAGCTGGGTCTCAACATTGTCAAAAGTATCCCAATTTTGTCAATAAGATTTCTAATTTGTCCAAATATGTGTGTCCACATTGTGAAAGATTGTATGTGTTTTTTTAGTGTGATTGACTCCAACATCAGAGGGTTAGAATGCCCTAATAGTGAGATGGGAATCAAGAGGTTTTGTTGAGTGAAAATACCACACATTTTGGGACCAATTATGAGAATCCAAAAGGACATGCAAGGTAGACTTCTAAATAAGTTGTAAAACTACTGAGCTTCTGAGGGTGACACATGTGCAAGTACCCACTATCCTAAATTTGAATCCCTAGATGCATGCTTTGATATACAAGATGCAAGTTGATGCTGACTAATTACAACCTTCTTTCCCATATGCAAGCCAAAAATCACTAAATGCGAGAAAGTTCCCTAGATGTGAGCTTATGCAACCAAATGCAAGCTGAGAATAACCAGATGCAAGCCTTTAATGGTTTTTACATTTTTATGTCAGTTTGTCTTGAAGTACATGAAATTTTGTTTGACAACAGAGTCTGTATGAGACTTTCCAGAGTGTTTTTAAACATGTAAGTCAGTGAGTTGAAAATGTTTCTTGTTTTGAGGAGTTTATCTTTTTAGTGCATTTTAAGACACAACAAGCAATGTTCATTATGTGACCAAACACATCCCTATTCCCTAGATTCTAGGCATAGAATGAAAATCTTTTCTCGTAGACTCAAGTACACACTCACATGCTAATCAGAATATGACCATCACTAAGAACGCAATGGCTCCAGTCATGATGCCATATTAGCCGACTCCAAATGCAAGTTAGGGAAAAAAATGATGAGTATCTTGGGGAAATTACTATTTTCCTTGCACAAATATTATCACCCTTTCAGAGATAAATTGGGGTTTTTTTACTACAAGTGTTGATTATTTATGGGCATCCATTCACAATCGTCCCCCATAGAATTGCACAAGGAAAAATTTAGGCGTATAGCGCTATGAGTACTCAAATGTGTGTAGTCTCACAAGTAAGATTCAAGTGACTCCACTCCACACACACCTAAGCATTTCCAAGGAATGATGTCAAACTTCCAAGGAAAAAACCAACTACGTCTTTCGAGGCTTTGGCCTTCAAGGAAGCATTTTGATTATAGTGAGATGGAAGGGCTGGCATTCACCTGCCTTCACTTGGGTCTTTCCCGAGAGATTTTTTCCTCAACCGACAAGCCCTCTAATGTTTTTAAAGAAAGTAAAAGGATTGGCGACTTAGGAGTCTATATTTTTGATTCTTCATAAGAAGAAGAGAATACTCTCCTATCCATGCTATTTTCTCCTATAAGCACATAAAGCAAGTTCATTCCCTCAAATTTTATAACTCGAGGCTTAATCCCTCATAATAAGTTTCTAATTTTCCAACTTGGGAAAAGAGCATAATCCTCTAGTTGGACCAAGAATTGTGTTTAAATCCAATTATTTAAGTGCCTATTTTAAGAACTTTGACAAAACATATTTAAGCAAATTTGATTGTTCAATTACTCCAAATTCTAAGTTGATTTTTGAGTTTTTGATTTTCCGTAAAGGAAAAGAGCATAATCTTCTAATTAATAGATAAGGAAATAATCCAAGAGAATGTGCAAAAGGAAATTTTTTACCAAATATAGAGAGGGAGAGATTTTCCTTCAAGATCAAACACCAAGATCACCCAAAATGCTCCAAGGGGAAAAGAAAGAAAAAACCCCTTGTGAATAATATGAATGAGGAAAGAATCCATGAAAGGAAGAGAGCTTGAGAAAGAAGCTCATTAAAATATTGTGAGAGAAAGAATGGGAATGAGAGAAGAAGAGAGAAGAATTCCCATGAGAATCAACTTTGAGAGCCAACCTGGAGAAGTGAGAGAGAAGCATCTCTTCAGTAGAGATGAGTGAAGGAGTTTTCATGTAACTCCCATGTCCTATGAGTTCCACATTCACATTAAGTGTGTGCCATGTGTAGGAATCCTCTTAATGAGGAATATCTAATTTCCTTATTAAAGGAATTACAAAAAAGTGATATGTCCTCCTACTTGGACTAGAGGACAAATATAAATTAGGATACCTTGGTTTATCCTTTAATTACATAGTTCACCAAGGAAA
>MU226061.1:397104-408228 GCA_018584345.1 Thuja plicata | reverse complement strand
TAATCAGAGTAAAATAAAAAACCATGTTCTGAATCATGGAGATATGCCTCCACTAACTTGTACTAGAAAGGGAATGCCCTTCTCATCTCCCTCAAAGGGAGTTTGTAAACCTACGCTTGTAGGAATTTTGTACTTGATAATATTTTTTGGACTAATGTCCCGGGCCAGACTGGAGGTTTTCTTCCCCGTTCTTTCCTACCAGTGCCCGCATGAACGGAGGAAAAATGTAAATTTATTGAGAATTAATATAAGAAAATCATGGCTTCGGCCGTTTACTGATAAAAAAAAAAAAAGAATTAAAATCTAAAATTTGTCAAAAGTATAAATATCTTTGAAAGTAAATTTTGCAATTTTTTTTTTAAATTTTAAAATTCTTTTAATAGAAAGAAATCTTGATATATAAAACTTTTATAATTAACAAAGAAACTTAATTACAAAAATAGCAAAGTATTCACATAAGATGATTTCAAAGCTTTTTCAAATCTTTGTTTACAAATCTATGAAAAAATAAAAGAACAAGCTAAACATAAGAGTAAAAGAAACAACTGCGTTGATTTTAGAAAATGTTTGACATTTACTAAAAAAACCTTTATTTACAAAAACTCTTACTTTATATAAATTTAAAGTTGTGTATAAAATTAGAAGTTGTGCATAAAAATAGTTATGAAAAGGTATTACTAAGAAATCAGCTTCATACTAAAAATAGTTAAGAAATCAGCTGCCTATTACTCCTTTCTTATTAAAGAGGGAACTTAGATAACAAACTTTAACAAGTATTATGTTTAAAACTTAAGAACTAAGATCTTTTTTTAAAATATAAATTCAGCTTTAAAATATGAAGAAAAAAAGAGAAGGATTTAATTGAAAGAGATCTTTAATATAAAAGAAAGACAAAATAATGAAGGAGAAAACAATTAAAAACATAATAAAAAACTGCCAAGAATACAAAAGCCATTAATTATAAAGGAGAGAAGACAATGACTAAAAACAATCATGTTGATAAAAACTATAC
Organism: Thuja plicata; assembly: GCA_018584345.1. Taxonomy (NCBI): domain Eukaryota; kingdom Viridiplantae; phylum Streptophyta; class Pinopsida; order Cupressales; family Cupressaceae; genus Thuja; species Thuja plicata. Next base: position 407,216 of record MU226061.1, on the reverse strand, counting down.
CAAATAGAACAAAAATATTTGCAGTTGCCTCCACCCATATTGTTATTATTATTAGATATATATATCCATATTTTTATTATTATTAGATATATATGCAAAGATTAGCGGAGTAAAAATTGGCTGAGGCGTTACCAAGGAATAAAAATGATAAAGCCCAGAGAAGTTTCTATATTCAGAGAAGAATATTTTCCACTTGTAAAACAAAGCTGTTACAAAGAATAATTTTCAGAATATTAATAAGTAAGAAACATTTGACTACAAAAACCTATTACTGAAACCAAATTAATGCATAAATAAAAAAATATTTTGCAGAGAGTAAAAACATTTTGCAGAGAGAAGGATAAACAAAGCGCTAGAAAAAAAACTAAAGAGGAAAGCTGCACTAAAAGCTAAGAGAACTAAAATTGCACTGAAGTAAATCCTTTAATTTTGGGCAAAGAAGAATCTGAAGAAGTGAATGAAGGGAGAAGTAAAGGATTTAGCAATCAAGGCATGAATTGTTGTGCTAATAACCATATAGTCTACGCAAGGAATAGAATGACAACGCAATGAATATGCTGCGTTAAGGAATGCAAGACTGATGGCTGCACAGGCAGCAGAAGACCCATGGTTGTGAAGAAAGATGTGGTAAGAAAGTGCAGAGAAAATAGCAGATGAAAGTTGCGCTGGAAGGAGGCTGCCCTAGGATCTCAGCATTGTCTATGCAAAGAGAAGAGGTTTAAAAGTATTTTAAAAGATTATGAATATGTAAGAATAATAACAATACAAAATTAAATAACAAGGCTGCGCAATGAATAACAGATAAAATAGTTGCCAAGGAGTATGCAAATGTAATATTACAAAAGTAATAAGCTAAGTGCTGCACAAAGAAAGGCAAAGTAATGTATGGAACAAAGATGCTAACTTTCATATCAAATTTAAAGCTTAGGAATATCAGTACAACAAAGTGACTGCAAATAGTTTCACATTTAACAAGAATCTCAAATAAATGTATAATCCACAGAACAAATTGTTGTTAAAAACTATTAATATAATGTCATGCACAATTAAAAGTATTTTACCCACATTTGTGATTTTTCATTGAAGTGCCAGAGAAGCATTAAAGAAGTGCACTCTTTTACGTATAATTTTCATAGGGCACACGAAGCTAGAGAAGACCAAGGCCAGCATCCAATGCTACGAGACAAGAACTCAAAAAAATGATAAAGCGATAAAGAAAGATATAAAAGTTGTGAAATTTGCAAAACTTCCTACATGAGAGATAAATGGATGCATTCTACACAAAACCCATATCTCAGTTTTGTGAGATTTGTTTCCATTTTTTTGTAGCATCCAAAACAAAATGGGATATACTTCTACAACAAAAAATCTAAATTGAAAATGGGGTATGGTAAGGTTTGCCAAGGATAATGAAGACAACGGTCCGATCAGAGATATTGTGAATAATCGAGATATAAGAGATAGAGATCTGAAAAATATATATTTAAACCTGCAAAGAATGAGATATATATATAAAACATCAAACAGAGATTTGACAAGACAACATCCGTGAGATAAATGGAGTTCAACAATTGAAATACAAAGAAAAAGATTAAACTAGATTTAGTGAAGAGTTAAAATCTGCAATAACATCAACTAGAAATTTGTAATAACCTGCACAAACATTAGTGAAAAGATTTGAAATCAATTTAAAGATGAAATACAACATGCAAGACTGAAAATCCCTTGTGGTTGCCCGACAGAGGGTATAAAAGATCTGGAAAAAAAAAAAAAAAACTGGGGAAACAATAAAAATTGGGTTTGGCGGTGAACTGGCCAAACCCAAAAAAAATTTCAAAAAAAATCTGCAATAAAAGTTAGATTGAGAAATCCTGCAAACAAGAGTTATATTTCTCCTTCACAACCAAAATATCTTTCACATATTCGTGCATGCACACTCAAAACAAGGATTAAACCAGCTCTGATACCATGTTAGAAAGATAAAAGAAAATGGAAAATAGATAAGGAAAGAATCCAAGAGAATGTGCAAAAGGAAAAGTTTTACCAAATATAGAGAGAGGGAGAGATTTTTCTTCAAGATCAAACACCAAGATCACCCAAAATGCTCCAAGACCAAGACAAGTACACAAGAATTTTGAAAGGGGAAAAGCAAGAAAAAACCCCTTGTGAATAATATGAATGAGGCAAGAATCCATGAAAGGAAGAGAGCTTGAGAAAGAAGCTCATTACAATATTGTGAGAGGAAGAATGGGAATGAGAGAAGAAGAGAGAAGAATTCCCATGAGAATCAACTTTGAGAGAGCCAACCTGGAGAAGTTAGAGAGAAGCATCTCTTAAGTAGAGATGAGTGAAGGAGTTTGCATGTAACTCCCATATCCTATGAGTGCCACATTCACATTAAGTGTGTGCCATATGTAGGAATCCTCTTAATGAGGAATATCTAATTTCCTTATTAAAGGAATTACAAAAAAGTGATATGTCCTCCTACTTGGACTAGAGGACAAATATAAATTAGGATACCTTGGTTTATCGTTTAATTACATAGTCCACAAGGAAAGATTAAATTCTAACAATTCACAATCGTCCCCCATAGAATTGCACAAGAAAAAATTCAGGCGTATAGCACCATGAGTACTCAAATGTGTGTAGTCTCGCAAGCAAGATTCAAGTGAATCCACTCTACACACACCTAAGCATGTCCAAGGAATGATGTCAAACTTCCAAGGAAAAAATTGACTACGTCTTCCGAGGCTTTGGCCTTTAAGGAAGCATTTTGATTATAGTGAGATGGAAGGGCTGGTGTTCACCTGCCTTCACTTGGGTCTTTCCCGAGAGATTTTTTCCTCAACCGACAAGCCCTCTAATGTTTTTAAAGCAAGTAAAAGGATTGGCAACTTAGGAGTCTAAATTTTTTATTCTTCATAAGAAGAAGAGAATACTCTCCTATCCATGTTGTTTTCTCCTATAAGCACATAAAGCAAGTTCATTCCATCAGATTTTATAACTCGAGGATTAATCCCTCATAATGAGTTTCTAATTTTCCAACTTGGGAAAAGAGAATAATCCTCTAGTTGGACCAAGAATTATGTTTAAATCCAAGTATTTAAGTGCGTATTTTAAGAACTTTGACAAAACATATTTAAGCAAATTTGATTGTTCAATTACTCCAAATTCTAAGTTGATTTTTGAGTTTCTGATTTTTCGTAAAGGAAAAGAGAATAATCTTCTAATTAATTTATCAAATGATAGAAAATGTGTTTAAGATTTGAAAATTTGCAAAATAGAGATAGGTTGATCGCTTTAGGCAACCTACAAACCACTAGTTAGTAGTTTTTCTCCATCCTTTTGATCAAAAGGTCTTTGACAGAAATCTAGAATAAATTGTTAGGCTTCTCAACATTCAAAAATAGTCAAGGTTAGAAGACTAGTAATCAAATTAAACAAATTGCAAAACAACTAACCAAATGCGACTACATTTACCAAATGCGATACAAGAAATACATGATGCGATTAAGGATCCTAGATGTGATCCTTTGCAACTAAAGGTGATTCAGAAGTTACCAGATGCGCGCCTTTACTAGATGCGATGGAAGATCAACAGGATGTGATTGAGGAAATCCTGGATGCGAGGCTCTTTACCAGATGCGAGCCTTTGTTACAAAAGGCAATCCTTGGTCACTACATGCGACTCTGTACCTTAAAAATAGAGAGCAAAAATGAGTGAAAAATGTCTTAAAAGTGAGGATAAATCTGAGGATCTACCCCATGGTGGGTGCCAGAAATGTGTGTATTTATTGGACCTGCAAGCTGCAACACAACACTTCAATATGTCATTAGATTAGTGATCAAAATATGAAAGATTAGAGGAAAAACATATAGAAACCACTAAAACTGACATATTTCTTCCTATCTAAGAAGATTATGATAAATGCTATAATTGCCCTCAGATTATGCATAAATCAGTGACATATACAAGCTTAGAATGGAAGATTCAAAGAGAATTCAAGCTAAATTCCAAAGCAAAGTTCATTTTAATTGCACCAAAAGAATGTTTATGAAATTATATGAAAGATGAACTAAGAATGCATTTAGATTTCTACAAAATTAGAGCAGCATAAGATTACTTTCAAATTCTAAAATTAGGGTCCAATTGAGCTCAAAATTCATTCCATTTTATGGAATAATTTGAGGAATGAGTGGTTAATATTGATTTGTGAAGAGAGGTGGAGATTGAATCTTTGGTGATCCATGTGAGTGATCCAAGTGATTTAACTCTCATTGGCTAATGGCTTGAATTGTCATTTTGTAAGTGAGGAGTTGTAATTAGGAGATTTATTTAATTCCCTTTAATTAATTACTTTAGCCAAGTATTTAATTGTTTTGTTTTGATTAAAATAGGCCAATGTAATTAATGTAAGTTAGTGATGAAATCACTTTGATTTTAGGAGTTTAAATTGATTTTAATGAATTAAGTCAATAATTGAGTAATTGTTTTGACATAATTAAGGGTATGATCACACTTAGGGAAAATAGGGTCTCTGGTTATAGTAGACAAAATTAGGGTGGTTACACATACCACAATAAAATTTTAAAAATGTCACAGTTAATATGTCATTCCAATGATGTAGAACATGCAAAATTTTTAATAAACGTTAGTAAAGATCATAAATGCATCTAAAGTAATGAATACACAGAAAGTGGCATGCATGGATACCTAGATTATCATGGTTAATATGAAGTAATCCTTTCGTAAATTGTGGTAGGAAGCACCAGGTCAGCAAAAAAGTATGACAAAGAACTAAATGAAATGAAAGTGGAGTGACATGGAAGAGAGAGTCATGGAAGGTGAATGGGTGGTCAATTTATTGATAATGAAATGAATTCCCACAAAAAATAGAAATATTTATTATGAATGCATAAAAAATGTTGGTATCCTTTAATGGCTCAATAACTAGGCCCTAAAGCCATAACTTAGAGATGGAATATTTGTACTAAGTAGTTATCCCACTCATCATGAAAGCTCATTTCTTTATCAAACCAAGGACGTGAACTTGAAATGGGCCAGCATTGTATGTGCAGTAGGACTCACGTATAATCATACTAACCTACAATTGGAAAGGAAATAATACACAAAACATAGTTCCAATGGCAGTAGGAATAGTTAGCTGCTAAAACTGAAAGTAATTACTGAACAGAAAAGTAACTACTTAACCAAATGAGTGAAATTCTCACCAAGTGGGATCCCTTTTTATGAGGCTTCCCAAATATTAACTCAGATGCAAAAATCTAAAGTATCACTCTATTAATCAAAGTGTTGTTACAACATGATACTAATATGACAACATTAGTGTGCACAAGAAAATTGTATATCCATAGCTACATGAATAGTCACAAAAAAAAGTTCTAATGGTTGTAGGAATAGTCACAAAATAGAGCTCTAATGGTTGCATGAATATAGACAAAACATATTTCCAATGGTTGTAGTAATAGTCAGCTGCTAACATTGAAACTAACTACTGAACATAAAAGTAACTACTTAACCAAATGAGTGAAATTATCACCAAGTGGGCCCCCTTTTTATGAGTCTTCCCAAATCTTAACTCAGATGCAAAAATTTAAAGTATCACTCTATTCATCAAAGTGTTGTTACAACATGATACTAATATGATAACATTAGCACACACAAGAAAATTGTATATCCATAACTACTTTAGAATAACATTCATTTAATCACATGTAAGATTAATATAGATATATCATATAGCATCTTGATATCAACAAAAAGATACATGGATAGGTTCATGCCCATAGCTAAATAAGTTAAAGAAAGCATTTTGAGAAGTATCAACAACAAGATTGTAAACCCCATAATAATAACAGCTGGTCTATAAGAAATCCTATAAGCCCATAGCTAAATAAGTTAAAGAAAGAATTATGAGAAGTATCAACAACTAGATTATAAACCCCATAATAATTAAAATAGGTATATAATAAATCCTATTAAAAATGAGCCATTATTTGGGCTCATCACTCCCCCAACCTAATAGATTATTGGTCCTCCAATGGGTATAATCTAATTCCCTTGTCTTGCTTGCATTCTGAAATCATTGACTATTGTTGGTGCAGGAGCACCATAACAATATGATGCAAATATATCAACTCCTAGGATGTGATGTCTATCTCTCCTAGGAATATTTTGAATAATAAAGAAGTCCACAGGACTCAAAACCAATAATGAGATCCACTTTGTAGGACCCTTTGCCAAGTAGGTGTTTCTATAAACCTCTTGGTCAAAGTTGGTCAAAGGATCACTTAAATGGTAGTTAGGATATGTTTAGAGTCTAGGTTTATGTTTTAAGTACTTTTGGTCCATGTGGAACCCCAAAATTTAAGGAATTAGTCGAGTTGCTCATTGAGGGGAAAAAGTGCAAAAGTGCACAAAATGTTGTCAATGCAAAGTTATCAACTTTGCAGATTTTTGAATAATATTGTAATTAATCCTTCCAATGGTGATAACCTTTTGAAAATAATTTTTGGACATTTGGAAAGGTCTCTAAAGTACCCCATATGGCCGAGTTTGAGACAGATGATGTAATTTTGGCATTAAATCAATAAAAACAAACACTTTTTCATGTAATTTTATGAACTTTTTCCTATAATTTTGTGAATTTATGAAATTTTATAGTTTTGTATGAATGAATGGGGGAATGAGAAAAATTGGAGAAGTTGAGGATTGGAAGTAGCTTTCATTTGAAACTATTTTGAGCTTCTAAGGGGTTGTTTTGTGCGAGATATCTAATTTTCTGTCAGCAGGGGTCCCAAACCCTTAGTAACCTAGGTTTCACAGAGAAATGTCAATTTCTCATCTTTCCACTATCATAAAAATCTAATTCTTGGTGATATAAGAATTTTTTGAGTTTATTTTATGATTATGGAAGTTATTTTTAGGTTAGTGTGTCCCATGAAGGATTTTTATTGCAATTAGGTAGACATCTCCATGTGGCTACCTATGCACAGTCAAGAAGATTGAAGGGTTGGAGAACTTTGGGGTGGAATCAAGGCACAAGGGATAAAAATTGGAAGTTTATAAACTTATAATAACCATGTGTATAGGTGAGATAATTATGGATTGCAGAATTAGAGCACTTCCTTTGTAAATGTGCTCAATTAGGTCTAGTGGACCTAGGGAAGAATTTGAGGGTAAGTGCCTTATATCTCATAATAAAGTCTAATTATTTGAGGTATTTTATTTTGGCTATAAAGGGTATCCAAAAAAGTGAAAACAAAAATCATAACTTGTGTTTGTCCAAAGTTGTATTAAAAACCCTCTCTAAAAAGGGCTACAAGGTCTAGGATCCCTTAAAGAAGAAACTACCCTCCAGAACCTTAATAGGAAGGTTTGGGATATTGGATCATGATCCTTAGGATCTAATTTGAAAATATATGTAATGGTTTCACCCCATCCATTCAGTAAGACAAATTTTCATATAAAAACCATATTTACACTCTAGGGTCTCTAGGTGTCAATTAATTAATGAACGATAAAATGCATTTGAGATTGGTTCAAGGATATTTCTAAGTAATTAAGGAAAGAGAGTATGAGAAGGTTGGAAGGTTTTAATAATTCTTGGAAGGAAATCAAATGTGTGAGCCCTTGAGTGGTTCCTTTAGACCCTTTTTGTTAGAGTAAGTCTAGGATGGGCTTGATGTGAGTAGTGGTATCTACCACAAGGGTGAAGTTTCCAAGATTTTGGATTTGAGATTTGATCAGTCAGGGGCTCTAAATCAATTGTTTATCCCTTAGTTTTCACTATTGGGTTCCAATAAAATCCATTATTTTTAGCCAATTTGTTCCACCTGGATTTCTCTAATTCTTCATTATAGGAATGATATTATTTGTAGTTTGGAATAGGCCACTGAAGAAGTAGTGGCTGGGTGATTAAAGGGAGCCAATATTGTTTCTTTGTTATCCCCAAGTGAACATAATTTAAAGTCCTAATTATTATTGCATAAAAATTCTGCAAGGAATGGGGTATTTCTTACTTCAGCTCATCAAGTAACCCATTCCACCTTTGTGACATATATCTCAACATTACCCTTCCTGATTTTGCAGCCACCTATTCAAATTCCTGAAAGGATTCTTCTCTCAGATCTAGGATCTTCTATCTATACCCATATTTGTAGATAACTCTATTCCAAGTATTGAAAATATCTGCAGGTTCACGTGATTATGCCCTTAAAGGTAAAGGGGTATGGATCTCCCTGTGTCTATGTGCTTTGAATTGTTGCGCCCAACTATTTTAATTTTGAATCCAAGGCATTAATGTCCTTAAATGAATATCTATAATATAAATAATGGATTCCACTTATGATCATTAGGAACAACATATTTGTGCAAGTACAATTCACAGAGTAAGTTTTTAGTTTATGTTCAGGAAGAAGGGTAATATTGGAAGAATTGTTTTGAAGTCTCTATAAAAGGGTTTAAACCAAAGACTACTCTTGAAAATTGAAAAGAAAGACTAAGCTCCTAGATATGCAATGCATATATCCTTAGGGGATTCCTATATTCTAAAATTTGTGGCACTAAGGTCATCACATTGTTTACCTTATCTGTTAATGTAACAATTTATGAATTCATCCCCTCGATCTCCTTGTCTTTCTTTGTAATCACTTCCTGCATATTGTGCTTCTCTTTTTTCCATTCTTCTTCCTTATCCTTCACATATTTCAATAAATCTAGGGCTATTGATTCCCATGATAAAGTAGTAGGTCAGTGAATACCTACTGGGAATCACCTTTATTATTGTGCTTCGCTTGCCACTTTCTCAACTACAACAATGAGCCCTGCTAATCCCAAATTCTCTAGTTCCAAGTTTCCTTCTGTCAATAACCCCTATTCTTCTTGGAGAAATTCCCTTTCTTGAGATATTTATTCATCACCCTCCTCTTCAGATTCTTGTGTAGGCATCATTTCTCTATCCTGTTGCTCATACGAGGAGGGAAATTTGGGGCTTCCCATAGGAGGTCTATTACAAATTATCCTTTCTTCTTCACTAGGATTGGTATGAACAAAGTTTGAGGATTCAATTTGGATTTCCAATCTAGGTGCAGTAGATTTTTACTATTTACTAGGTTTACCCCTAAGCCTATGACTCTTACTCTGGGGTGTTTTCTTTGTAGTTTTTGTTGTCTTAGACTTTTTAGCAGGATTTTTTCTATACTCAGTGGTTTCAGGGAGTTCTTGATCCCTAGTTTTCTATTTTCTTAAGCTAGGGCTTTCCTTTTTAAATTTTTGTCTTTTATCCTTTCCATTTTCATACCGAGTCTTTGTCATTTTTTTATTTTTCCCTTGTTATTGTTTCCCCAGTGTGAATTGTTGATTTAGAGGAAACATCCTCATTAGGGTCTAAAGAGGAATTATGTACATCTTTGTGCAAATATTTAGATGAACTAGTTTCACTTGCAGGAGGGTTTGTGCTAGGAACCACCGTATAAGTTGAATCCCCAGGGGTGAATTTTGTAACTCCTACCTCCCCACTAACCCTATAGGTCAAGGGTTGACCTCTAAGACCCACATTCACCACTCTGAACTTTTAAATTTTCAAAAACTCATCCCATGACATTCAAAACACATCTTGTAAAGACATTTGAACAAGAAAATTAATTAAATAGTGATGGGAAATGGATTTTTCCCTACCTTTTTGTTGTCTCATTAGCGATGATTTTTAGTAGGTTATATAGCACATTGGTGACATTGATTCTCCTTCCATGTTTTATTTTCCTCAAAAGCTTGAAGTGCATAGAGTATAGACATACAATTCAAAATCAATTTAATATCCTAGGTGATTTTTATCACTGATTTATGTTAACTATTATAGCCATACAATTCAAATCAATTTCGACCAATCAAATCAAACCAAAATCAAACATGGCTATAGTATTTAATTATAAAGGAATTAAATAAATCCCTAAATCAAATACTCGCTTGCAATTAACCCATTCCCCTAGCCTATTTAATTTAATTAAAATGGCTATAGTTCTCTAATTATTAAAAAGCAATTTCATTGTTTAAATAATTAATTCCTATGTTTTTAAATGAATTAAATAAG
>MU226061.1:352173-382536 GCA_018584345.1 Thuja plicata | reverse complement strand
AATTTTGATCCTGAAAATAGAATCAGGACAGTTGATTGAGCAAGGGGTGTCATGACCACTTGACGATGAGAAGATTGATCGATTAGAATCTCAGATCCTTCACATTGGAGAGAGATAAAGTTATTATACTAATTTCATCACTATGCAGATGCAAGAATAACATGAATGCAACGAATGCAACCTAAGGTCTAGTCACTGAGCTTTAGCATTGAAAATTTTCATCATTGAACATTTTGGAACATCGGAGCCAATAAAATCCTTACTAGTGCCACTATGACCATAAGAATATGAATATGACTTTCATCAGATAAGATATGGGAAACTAATGTAAGCATCGAGGCACAAAAACTAAGATGACTTGAACATTATTTCCAGTTGATGTTGCAAGAGTACACCAATATCTAGGCATTGAAAGCCAAGATAACCATGAGTGTGTGCTTGTGTAAAAAAATAGATAAATAACAAGCAAGGAGATAGTACCGACCTCAGCTTGGCATATAAATAAAGAGGATCAAGGGATGTGAGGATTTTCTTCCTTAATGCAGGATCTCTTACCACATACACCCTGATTATTTGACATTGTCGGATCATCGGGACCACACCAACAAGCAGTAGACAAAGAAAAGATTAGCGAAATCAATGAAAATAGATAACATAAAAATAGAAGTTCAACATACTTCAGCCATGTTCAAAGTTTTCAGATGTGTATAGGTATAGGGTGTTGAGAAACACTATTGTGCTTGTGAGTGCTTTGTGTTTGATTGCTATCAATCTGTTGTTTATGTTTACGATATCCAATGTGTGTTAAGAAAGATAGATGTATCCAAAGGTAGTGTTAGAAACATTGTTGATTGCAGTGTTGAGAAACACCTGCTTGCGTCAGTAGCGAGTTGTCCTTTAGAAATGACAAGATTACTGACTCTGGTGTAATCCAAAGATGTGACCAAATTGGGGACCCATGCCCCAAGTAGCAAATGATGATAACTAACTTGACTCATGCTGCAAGGATGAATCCAATTTGATTGCCGCCAGGTTATGACTTTGGATTGGTTTCAAGCCAGGAGGGTTCTCAAAAGAACCAGAGTGTCACAAAAGTGACTGAAAGATATGTACAAACTGAAGCAAAGGATTGATGCCAAGATTGAGCATTGATAGATGGAGTGCTAAGTACAAGAGGTGCCTATTTACCAGGTTTTCACCTTCTTGGAAGATATTCTATTTTTGCTACCATGGCGCCTGTTTACCAAGTTTTCACCAAGGCACTTTTTCTTCTTTTTCAAATTTTTCAATTTTTTTGATTGATGCATCAAGGCGCCTATTGCTAGGTTTTCACCAAGATGATCATTTTTTCAGGACTTTTTCCAATTTTATATTTTTTTAGGACATTACTATGTACATGGTGCTAATCACCAAAAATATCTTAGGTGTAGAACTTTTTCAAATGGAGAGTGTTGATGGGCTCTCGAAGTGGATCTCCTTCAGGTGTGGAGAGTCGATAGGCTCCAGAGTTGAATGCTGCAGTAATGATATAGGGACCCAACCAGTTGGGTTCAAAATTCCCCTTCTATTCCCTATGTGACTGATTGTGGGGATTTTATCTCAACACAAGGTCTCCCACCTGAAGTTCTCTAGGTCTGACTTTCTTGTTGTATCCTCTTTACATTCTTTTCTGATAAACTCTGAGGTGATCAAAGGCCACTTTCTAACATTCTTCCAGTAGCTCTAGTTCTTGGAGTCTAAAAACTTAGTACTCTTCATCTGGTACAAGTCTGCGCAAAGAAACCCTAAGAGATGGGATTTCTACCTCTAGGGGTAAGACTGCTTCTGCCCCATATACCAGTGCAATTGGGGTTGCCCCTGTAGGTGTTATGATGCTCATTCTGTAAGCCCATAATGTAGGATTGATCTGCAGGTGCCAATCCCTTCCAGACTTGTTAACTGTGCGATGTAAGATTTTCAACAAATTTTTATTGGAGGCCTCAGCCTGCCCGTTACCTTGTGGGTAATATATTGAAGAACATTGTTGTGTTATTTTGAATTTTTCACACAACTCATCCATAATGTTGTTCTTAAATTGACCTCCATTATCAGTGATGATGGAGGAAGGTATTCCATAGCGACAAATGATGTGGTTCAGAATGAACAGCGAGACCTACTGTCCTGTCACTTTAATGAGTGGGACTGCCTCAACCCACTTGGTAAAATACTCAGTAGCTGTGATAATGAACTTGTGTCCATTAGAAGATGAGGGGTAAATCTTCCCAATGAGATCAAATGCCCATTGTTGAAAGGGCCAGTGTGTTACAAAAGGAATGAGCTCCCTTGTTGGAGTGTGTATAAGATTGCCATGCAGCTGACATTTCTTACAAGTCTTTGCGAACCTGATAGCTTCTTTCTCCATGTCTGGCCAATAATACCCTGCTCTAAGTAGTTTTTGGGCTAGAGTCAGACCGTTAGAATGAGAACCAAAAATTCCTTCATGGACTTCAGACAACGCATGTTTAGACTCTTCTTTTTTTAGACACCTAAGCAAAGTACCGTCTAATCCTTGCCTATACAAATTGTTGGCCACAAGAACATACCGTGAGGCATTGCGGATGAGGTGTCATTTTTCATTTTTGGTTAGTCCATCAGGGATGATCTGATGGTGCAGGTAAGAGTAAACATGGTGATAACAGGAGGATTCTTGTTCAATGACTGAACAGATCATTTGGGAGTCAGGGGAGTTGTAGGAAGGGAAATGGATTTCTTCCACCAGGAACTCATAACAGAAGTCATCCTCTTGTTTTTGTGCGGATGCTAATGTAGCCATGGCATCAGCTACTCTGTCCTGTACCCTTGGGACTTTTTGAAATGTTATGTAAGTGAAATATTTCTTAAAGTCATCAACCATTCGTTTATAAGGCATGAGTTTTTCATCCTTAGTTTGGTATACATCATTTATTTGGTTGATTACAAGTTGAGAGTCACCATGGACATGTAACTCATAAACATTCCATTCAAGAGCCAGTTTGATTCCATTTACCAGTGCTTCATATTTTGCTATGTTGTTTGTACAAGGAAACATGAGCTTGTACGCCTTTGGAATGGAATAGTTTCGAGGGGTCAGAAACAAAATCCCTGCACCTGAGCCTTGTTGCGTGAATGATCCATCAAAGAAAATTTTCCAGGATCTGTGAGTGATGTGAAAAATAGATCCATCTGGGAACTCAACATTGATTGGTTCTTCATCATGTAGAGGAGCATCAGCTAGTTGTTCTGCGATTGCTTGCCCTTTGATCACTTTCCAATCAATATATTCTATGTCAAATTCACTAAGAAGCATAACCCACTTAGCCAATCTTCCAATGAGGGTAGCTTTACTTAGGAGATACTTCAAAGGGTCAATTTTAGCCACCAGTTTGATTGAGTGAGCCAACATGTAGTGACACAATTTTTGAGATGCAAAGACTACTGCCAGGCATGCTTTCTCAATCATAGAGTAATTCATCTCATAGGACACCAATGTTCTACTGATATAGTATATAGAACATTCTTTCTTGTCTTCATCTTCTTGCGCCAGTAGTGCCCCCAGTGATGTTGAGGTAGCTGAAATGTACAAAATCAATGGTTTGCCTTGTTGAGGTGGCATGAGTACTGGCGGGTTCTCCAGGTACATTTTGATTTGAGTGAAACTCTTGTCACATTCTTCACTCCATTAATAAGTAATGCCCTTGCGTAGAGTCTTGGTGAATGGTTGTACTCTATCAACCAACTGTGAGATGAACCTTCTAATAGACTGGATTCTCCCTTGGAGTGTTCTCACTTGAATTATGTTCCGGGGAGGGGAAATTTCCAGTATCGCTCGCACCTTCTCAGGATCAAATTCTATGCCTTTAGCTGAGATAATGTAACCCAACAGCTTGCCAGAGGTAACACCAAATACACATTTCTTAGGATTCAACCGTAAGTTAAACTTTTCCATTATATCCATGATTGGGCCTAAATCTTGTAGGTGCAGAGATCGTTTCTTTGATTTAGCCAGGGTATCATCCACATAGCCTTCCATGGTTTTGTGCATCGTATCATGGAAGATATTTGTTACTGCTCTCTGATAGGTAGCTCCTGCATTTTTCAAACCAAAAGGCATGACATTCCAGCAGAATGTTCCCCAGGCACATGTGAAGGTAGTCTTTTCTTGATCCTCTGGAGCAATCTTGATTTGGTTGTACCCTGAGAAACCATCCATTAGATAATACATTTCATACCCAGAAGTCATGTCCACAATCATGTCAATGTTAGGCAAAGGAAAGTCATCCTTTGGACATGCTTTATTGAGATCCCTAAAATCAGTGCAGACTCTGATAGATTTGTCTAGCTTTGATACTGGTACAATGTTGGATATCCATTATGCATAATCAATAGCTTGGATGAATCTAGCTTTGAGTAGCTTTTCTAGTTCAGCCTTGATAAGTAATGCAACATGAGGGTGCATTTTTCTGAGTTTTTGTTTCACTAGTTTTACTCCAGGAGCTATAGAGAGATGATGCATGATAAGATCGAGATCTAAACTAGGCATATCTGAGTATGTCCATGCAAAGTTTATCTTCTTCTCTTTAAAGAATTCTGTGAATTCCTTGAGCTCTGCTGCAGACAAAGATTTAGCTACATGAATGATGTGTGGATGATCCTCTGTACCAATATTCACTGGTTGAGTTGGCTCTATAAGCACTAATGATTGTTCCTATAATTGAATAGGAAAGACATCAAGAATCCCATCCTCAGGTGCCTCAGAGAGGTTTTCACCTTTGGATGTGTCTTTTCTTTTTACTATTTTGGGTTCTAAAATCACCACAATGTGGTTTTCGCCATCAAACCCTTTTCTTTTTCTCATTTTTATCTTATTACGGAGATACTTGATGTCCGCTTCAGTCATGCTCACACTAGGTTCATTGGTGGAAGAAGTGATAGGTTCAATGGTGTTAAGATAGCAGGCTAAAGCATAGTCATTGGAAAATGTAGGCATTTCAATAGGTTGTCCTTGTAAGGACCAATCAATGAGTTCAGGATGCATTAGCGGCAAAGGTTCACTGGGTTCAAGGGCATTCACGATATGTTCATCATAGACGTCAACAGTTAAGTAGAGTCCTAGACCTGAACCTTGTATAGATGTGTTCAAATCAGAAAGAGCCCTAATGGCATCATCGAAGCCCATGTCATAAATAGGAGGTCCCAATTCATCCGATCTACCATCTAAGCCTTCACCTACTTCATGTGTGGTCTCCATCTTTATGTCTAAAGTGCCCTCTAAAAGACTATCAAACTCATATTCATGGGAGTCTGTTTCATCATTTGGTTTCATATCCAGGACATGAGTGAAATATACTCTTTGCCCCTAGTTTGGATGAGTTCTACCTAAAAACTCTGCTATGGTTAGACTCTTTTCTTCTGTATCCAAAGCTTGTTCAGATTCAGTAGTTTTTGACTCATCAGAAGTCATTGATGATTCCTCTAGAACACGCTCTTCAGTAGTGTTGACCTGTGGTGGACCTTCAACAAATAGAAGAGCCAAAATAGTGGGAGGAATGGGATGAGGATATACATCCTTTGCATCAGAATCATCTGAATCATCCCAGTTGCGAGTGGGTATGTCAGTGATTTCTGTTGTTGTGTTCTATTCTTCCAGAACCTGATGTCCCTTTCCTTTATCTAAGTGATTCTTCACTCTTTATTCTTTCTTGGATAAGAACCCTAGACCCATTGTTTCTTTAGGTCATCTGTAATCAGCAGAGATAGGTTCTTTAAGACCATTTTGATGAGGTCCAATGGGTCCTTTACCCGAATACCCCATTTTACAAGCCACCTTATACCCCACACTAAATTTTTCTAGGGGTATTACACATTGTTCATCTTCAGTATCTTTACGTTCTTTATATAACCAAGCCAGAACAACTCTTGCCTCCTGTTCATCTTCTAATGGTGTGTTGGCTTTAACAAAGGTCTCATCATAGATTTCGTGGGATGTTGTTGGTTTCATCTCTTCTGATGGTTTTCCATTAGACCTAGGTGATCTGGGAAGAGATGTGAGTGACAGTACATGTTCCACTATGTATCCACCCATACCTGTGTCCTTTATCTTGAGGTTCTTTTCCATTTCTTTCAGTAAATTTGTAGCTGATTCAGAGTCAGATGCATCATTTTTGTGTGGGACAAGGGTATTTGCTACTTGTCTTAGTGCATTACAGGCATAACTAGTGTCTGTAGGAACAGTGACTTCTACACCATTGAACGGGAATTTGATGCATTGATGGAACATTGATGGCACTGCCTGCATCTCATGGATCCAAGGTCATCCCAATAGAATGTTGTAGGCTAGTGAGAGATCCAGAACTTGGAAGGTAACATCCCTCTCAACAGGACCTATTTGGATTGGTAAAGTTACAAGACCTTTAGAAGATCTTTCTTGTTCATCATACGCCTTGATAGTGATTTTATTTTTAGGATCAATGATGTTCTCTGAAAGGCCTAGTTTCTCGATTAACCTGTATATGCAAATATTCAACCCTATGCCTCCATCTATCAAGACTCGTCTGACACGGTGTTTATGGATCAACACTTTAACATGCAAGGGGAGATTATGTGGATGACTTAAAGAGTTGTCATCTTCTTCTGAGAATGATAGGTAATGTGGTGAGGTGAAGTGACCCACCATGGATTGAAACCGATCCAAATCCAAATCCTTAGGGACATTGGTAGTTGATAGCACTTTATCCAGGACCTCTCTATGTTTTGGAGAGAGTTTGAGCAATTCAAAGATTGAAATTTGGGCAGAGGTTCTCTGCAATTGCTCGACGATGCTATAGTCCACAGTATTGGACGAAGTCAGTTATTTGGACTGTGAGACTTTAGAGGTACCCACATTGGTTTGTTTGCTAAGAGGTACCTAGTATTTGGATATTGATGGTTTATTGGAAGATGATGAAGGTTTGGAAGATCCCGAACCCCCTAAGGTGACTTTTGCTTGCGCTCGAGTCACCGCGTTGGCCGATCGAGACTCTTTCTCTTTCAGCTTGACAATGATGACATTGCAATATTCAAAATGAGATGGATCAAGCATGTTGATGACATTATAGTCATCATTAGAATAAGTGTGATTGATTTGAGTGCCTTTATTAGAAGTTTCTCCTTTGTGATGGTCTAGGAAAGGATCTTTGAATGCCTTATGATCAGCATTCTTGTTGTGATTATCAACCGCAATTATTTCGTTATCAATGAGATCTTGGATCTCATGTTTGAGCCTCATGCAATTTTCTATCATGTGTCCTTTGTTTCTATGGAATTGATAGAAATAATTGTCTCTCCACCATCTTGGTTTGATCTCTGGATCATATGGTTTGGAGTTATCTGGCAATGTGAGCAGCTTGTTTTCCAGTAGAGTTTTAAGTGCAGATTCATAAGACTCACCTAAAGAGTCAAAGTCTCAATTACACTTAATCCATGGTTTGTCTTTCAACAAACCACTGGTTCGTTTAGAAGATGATGATTTAGTGGCATTTTCAGTAGTTTTTAGGGCCTTGGAACCACTTGTTAGATTGAAGACTGCTGGTTTTGACTGGGGAGCAGAGTAATCGACTACTCCGTCATTTACCACATGCTTGTTTTTGTTCCAATATTTAGATTTATCTTTGGAACTAGAACCAAACTTGTTTTCATCACGTTTTCCACCATTTTCTCGAAAGAGGGTGGACATTGCATCTGAAGAGGGTAGTTTAGTTATGGAATCAAAAAACTAGCAAAAATATCAATCTTTTCAGATTCAGGCACGAGTCTTGGATATCTAGAAAACATCTTTCTCTGTTGTTGAAGAAAGGTAAGAAAGGGTTCTCCTGTGTTTTGCTTCATGTTACATAAATCAATCATCGTCACAGGATGTTGGATATTGTAAGAGTATTGTTGCAAGAACAGATTTATCAACTCATCAAAAGTTTTTATACCAGTGGGTAACTTCAAGAACCACTCCATAGCTTGGCCACTCAAACTCTGAGGAAAGAGATGCATAAGATATGTCTCGTCATTCATAAATTTTGTACAAAGAGCACAGAATTCTCGGATGTGATCTTGTGGATCAGAGTGACCATTGTACTTATCAAACCATGGAATTTCAACCCCGTGCAGGAACAGAGGTAAGTACAAATCTCTGTCAAAAGGAAAAGGATAGATTGTGTTTAAAGAAAACCTTGTGTTGGGCGTTTCTTTTTCCTTTTGGATTTTTTGTAATTCCATTTGCATAGCTTTCATTTGTTTAGTTATGAGCGTCATGGGGGTTTCTTCTTCCCTAGCAATGATATCCTCAGCTTTGAAGTGACGTGGAAGTTGAGCGCCTTGCTCTGCTAGATCTAGGAAATATTGTTCCTTATCTCAGTTTATGATTATTTTCATGAGTTTCACAAACCTCTTATCCTAGAGACATTCATCAATCTCTTCCTCACCAGGGTCTGATGGACTCGAGGAATGTTGACTAGTACAATGGTTGGTACCATTAGAGAGGTCTCTCTATCGAGACTTGCCTCTAACTTGTCTTTCTTTTGACATCTTAGGGCTAGGTAACTTGTCCTCTGGGGATTGTGATCTAGGAGGAATTCGAGAATCTCCCTCAAAGAGAGGGTTCTCTCCAAATAAGGAGTTGTCTTTGAATCGGAATCCCTAATTGTCTTCTTCGTGAAATTCTCTAAAATGACTTCTAGTTCGCACAG
The DNA here is from genome assembly GCA_018584345.1 of Thuja plicata. Taxonomy (NCBI): domain Eukaryota; kingdom Viridiplantae; phylum Streptophyta; class Pinopsida; order Cupressales; family Cupressaceae; genus Thuja; species Thuja plicata. The sequence continues at coordinate 373,804 of MU226061.1, read as the reverse complement.
GCATAAGATGAGTTGATTTGTCTGACTGACACCGTGGTGAAATCTAAAGTGTTGTCTAAGTCCAAGACCAAAGAGACCAATAGATAAATTTCCAACTGAGGATGAAGATAGCAAAGACTCTGATCTTGAGTCAAGGTTAACGAACCTTCTCTCACAACCTAGAATAAGGACAGTGCAAAAAAAGATGATAATTTTGAACAAAGGACTCGGTCAATTGGACAAGCATAATGACATCAGATTTCAAGACAGTGATAGGTTGGACTAACAACAAATTGTAGTTGCAATGTGAACTAATAGAAGCGTTATGATGGTGCAAATTTTAGAATAGAATGAACATAGTAGCATAGACTAATGGAAGACAAAGTTTTGACAAGTTTTTGAAACCAATTTGACAGAATTTTGACAGAGTTTCGACAGGATTTTGACAAGATAGTTGAAGTTTCAAATGAGATAAGATAGACAAGTATCCAAAGTGTATAGTTTCCAGGATTGTTTGATTGTTGTTGTTGTTGTTTTTCAGTGAACACTCACGCAAAACACATCATGCAGATTGTTTGTTGTAAAAGAAAATAACAGACACACCACAATCCTAGGATAGCCAGGGCAATATCTGTTGAGTTCCCACTTGAACCAAAGTTCAGCCATGTCTACTCATAGCGGACAACTTAGAAGCTTAGAGGCACGGGTTCCTCCTTACATGTGCACTCACTTCTCAGGCACACCAAGCTTTAAATCCCAAGGGTAATCACTTCCCAAGGGACCGTTGTCTCTACTAAGAGCCATGAAAGTGTGGGACATCTTAGTCGGTCTCTGACCTTCTACGCCAACAGATAGAGGGATTTTGGTAACTAGAACAAAGTGTGTAGTCAAGGCATCCGTTCAGGTGGTTATACTTGCAGCAGATTAGCTCCATTATGGAGGCCACCCAGCCTACAGAAGTTACGTTCTGTAGGTTTTAACGCACCACAAGGGTACTGAGGGAGATCTTCTTCTCGGTATAACGCATTCAACACTTGTTCACTATGACATTACTCACAATGACATTTTTTATATACCGGTTCAGAAGGGCTTGGCTTTAGCCTATTACCGGTTGGGCAATCCACTCTCACCGGCTCTATTAAAGCACTCGGGAGGTAGCCACACTAAAGGATTTGTATGGATTTCTCTTACACCCAAGATCTGTGAAGGCGACGGGAGAGGATACATCCATGCAATTTCTAGGATTTACAAAACTAATAGACACTTCAAGAAGAATGAGAAAATGACAATAATGTTTCTGGATTTCTGATCATCCCAAAGGGTGAGAGCATAGTTTCCTGACATCATTTTTATTCCTAAAACAGGAAACAAATGTTCATTTTAATGAGTCCTGCATGTGGGTTCCTATTTTAAGAAATTGAAAACAAGATACAAGCACACTATTTTGCGCTCTATCGATCAAAGGCAACCTGCAAAACCAATTCATGAGTAGTTTGAGTTTTAGTCTTCTTGAGTAACGTTCTGCAAGCCACTGTTAGGCTATATGAAAAAGATAAGATCACAAACAACCAAGCCAAAGATTAGTCCACAATATCAAAATCATCAAATCAGAAAATAGAGTACATATTCAGATAGTAGATAGAAAATCATGCGGTTTAAAAAAAATCACTGAAAAATATGATCGTATGAGCCCGTACGAGGCTCCGAAAGCTACAAAAATGAGGATTAGACAGGAACAGTCATGAAAAATAGTGAATTATGAGAAATACAGAGAGAAAAAATAGAAAATAACACCACCACTATGATCTTTGCAAAAACCTACCCCTAACCAAAAAAAAAATCTCTGAAAAAGGACTCCAGATGAGCAAGTTATAGTCATTTGAAAATAGACTGCAATGTTTAAAATGCATATGGTGAATGCAAAAATTTTCAAACATCTGATGATGTCATCATTTCCCGATGTTAAATTTGACACTTGTATAGCCATCAGAAAATGTGAATAACACAGTAAAGAACGTGCAGAAGGGTGTCAAATTTAATCCCTAAAAAAAAATCCTGTGTAAAGACAAGGCAATAAAAAGCTGCCACTTGTCTGCTGAGTTGTCGTGTGAAGTGGAAAAATGTGTGGTAGGGTGCCACGTGTTTCCTTCTGGTTTGTTTTTGTCGTGGGTCTTAAGGTTGCTGCGCGGTTTGGGAGGCTGCGGTTTTGAAGCTGCGTTGTTTGGGAGGCTGCGGTTTTGAAGCTGCGCGGTTTGGGAGGCTGCGCGATTTTTGAAGCTACGCAGGGTTTTGAGGGGAGGAAAGGTGGCAGGAGTGGGGTGTGAGAGAAGGGCGGGTGGTGGGGAGAATGGCGGTGGAGGGATGATGGGCAGTGGGAAAGCTGGGCGCAGGGGAGGCTGCGCGCGGGTGGATGGCAGCAGGGGAGAAAGGAAGCGGCGCGGTGGGAGGTGTGGAGAGAGTGGGCAAGGAGAATGGAGAGGGGAGAAGTGGTGGTGGGGAGTAGTTGTGGAGTTGGGGTTTTGACCTGCGTGGAGGGAGGAAAGCGGTGGGTGGAGATGTTTGGTGGCACGGTGGGTAGATGGGATTTTAATCCCACATCGACTGCAAAAAGAAAAGCTGAGGAGTTTAAAAACACAATCTCATTTGCATTACAATGAATTGAATTTGAAGGCTTTGCGGGGCATGTTAGATTGAGGTTTGAATAAGATTGCGAAATATAATTCAATCAGATCGGCCTGCAGCAAACCAGATATAGATTAAAAAAAAAAATGGTGTAAGAAACCAAATTTTTGCATAGCAAACCTAAAATTTGCAAAAAATAAAAAATAAAAAAAAATAAATCTGTCTTGATTTATGTGATTTTTTATTTTTTTTGATATGCATGCAAAAGGCCGTACGACCTCTATTTACAAAAAAATTTTGCGACAGATTCAACTTTGCTCGGGCATAGGCGTGTTTATAGTCATTTTTGACCGAAATGACATTCCAGACGCAACCGTGGAGTCAGATTTGACTCAAATGGAACAGATAACAAAATTAAAAACATAATTCAATAATGAGGTCTGAAATTGATTTTTCAGCCCCACGGTGAGCGCCATAAATGTGATAGCTAAATGTGGGCCTCTGATTTAGCCATACACTTCAACATGGTCATTATTCTTCAACTGCATACAAGAATGAATATTGATTCATTCACCCTGCATGTCTGAAAGAGTCGACCTGTTGCCTTCTAGAAGGCAGGAGTATGAGCTTGCTCTCAGGTCATTGCAAGCTCAGTGACTACACCGAGGACCTAAACAAAGGATTTAATCTATATGCTGAAATTAAACTATTGATTAATCTAGATGATTATGCAACTTTTTTGTTCATCCAAACTATTTAAGATTGATTTTAAAAGCACCAAATTGAAAATGAAAGATTCTTTTTAAAACCCAAATTGAATGTGCTCTAATGATTAGATTTGCATGCTTGAATAAAATAAACAATAATATTAAATAAATGCTATGAATGCAAGAAAGCTAAGAACAAAAATGCAGCCTAATAACATTAAGCAAAAATTAGGATCCTTTGTGAGGGAAAATAGTTTCTCTTTTATAGAAATCTCTCTCGAATCGACGGTCGAGATTGAACAAAAAGAGTGGCTTAGATTTGATTGAAGAAGCACAATCCATGTGCAAGTGATTTGATTGGTTGAGAGAGTCAGTTGACTGAACTGACTGATCAGTCTTTTTGGAAGCTTCCATATTCAGTTTTCAGTTAACTGAAATGTTTCCAAAATGATAAACAGTGGAGAATCAATTAACTGAGTGGAACTGAATTTTTTCCATTTTGATAAATCAGTTAATTGAATTTGATGATGTCATATGCATTTTTAATAATTAAATTGAATTTGAATGCACATTTATGATTTTATTATTAATTTAAATCCTTTTTGATTTAATTGACAATTTTGTATTTTTATTTAATTAATATGTCATAATATCAATTAAATAATTAACATAAGATATATTTGCCAATGTATTGTGATTTTAGGAATTAATTAATTAATCAAGTATGATGATTGATTAGGACCTAGGGTTTAGGTCAGATCAGTTTGAATTTGATAATTGCCTGTTTGATTTAGGACTTAGGTTTAATCAAGATTAGGGTTTCTTGATTAATTGTTGAGATTGGGGGTCTAGGGTTTAGGTGACCATTTTTAGTTGATTACAAAAACCCCAGCCAAAAATGCATAAGACCAATATCCAATGAAGCTTATTTTTTAAATAAACTAGATAAATATTCTAGGAACACTAAATGGTACCATTGCATCAGCCTCAAGGGCTCAATAAAAAACATAGTGGCCCTAGTTAGCAGGTTGCAAGGGGAGAAGGATGATTCTCATTTTCAAGAATAAATATAAGTCTCATTGCTACATGTTAAGCTTAAAGAAGGGAAAATTTTAAACCATGTATTTGTTTTGTCACTCACTTTGTTCAATAAAATAATGAAATTCAAGTCTCCTCCAGTGGGCATAAAGCCACAATTCTATACAACATCTTACTTGTGTTATATTATTTTTGTAGGTAATAAATTATTTAATGATGAATTGGACATGCATCATCCCATGTCTTTTTGTCCATGTTTATTTCTAGGACTGATGTGAGCACATATATACATCCAAATATGAGCACATCTGTGACTAATTCTTTTCTCCCTTGCATGAGCTATTATTTGAGAAAAAAGGTTCCTTAGGTTGTCTAAAGACATGATCAAAATCTTGGAAAACCTAAAATATTTCTCCTTATATGAGTTATTAACATACATGAAGATCTATGGCACCACAAAGGCACCCCATACTTTTCCCAAGCATTTACCTGACATGTTTTTGATTAAGAAGTTGCATGTCATACTATACTCTTGAGATGTAATGAAGCCATGGAAGCAATGGTAATGAATGTAGATGATATGGATCTAGTGGCTAGGGATATGACTAGGGTCACCACAACAAAATAAAATTAATCAAACATCCTTAAAATGACATGAGAGATGGAAGGGAATAAGAAGGAAATTGATCACTTGAAACATCAAGTTGAATACTACAAGGCTGCAAGGTATGACATAGGTGATTTCATAGAATATGTATTAGAAATCCATGATGATTTGACCTTGGTGCAAAAGGAGTTCTACAAGTATGTGTTAGATCTATAGAATTCCTACCAAGATACATCAAAACATTCTTACATGTTAAAATAATGACAACATCATGAGGAAGGATGGAAAAGATGCATGTGGATCACTTGGTAGAATGACAACATGAATTCAAGGAAGCACTCCTTGATATACCATGTTTGAGAGAAAAGAAGATAAATCAAATCAACATGGGACTAAGTTACTCAAATGACACAAATCATAAATTAAATGAGGACACTTGAGAGATAATAAAAGATTTTAGTTATTATTTAAAAGATGCGATGAAAATAAGACATGAATGTCACTCACCACCCTTTAAGGAAAACAATATTTTTTCCTAAACATGAAATAATGGGACAATTGAGTGGGATCTAGGGCCAACAGAGAAGCACTTTAGAACTCATCGTACACATCAATAAATAACTCAACACAATAAATGCAAATTTACATACTAACACAACAATATCCAACTAAGTTATTGAAAGTCAACTATTGATAACTTGTTCTCCATCAAGATTACAAAATGAGTCCACTTTTTTCTTTGTAACATTTCCTTTTCATATTGTGTTGGTTGTTGGTCATGTTTCTTCTCTTGCCAAAACATGGCACATGGACTAGTTAAACTAATTAATATAAAATCATTTATTTTTTCCTAGTAAATTAAAAAAAAATATCATTTAACATATTAAGTATACTTACAAATCTACATATCAAGGACTATAAACCTTTTTGGCCACTATGATGCATGTCACAAAATTTTTTTAAGCCTAGCATTGGAGGCACTGTCCTAAAATGTATATGAATTCAATTTAACTATGTACAAATGAAATTTAAGAATCCTTTAATAAATTTGATATAATCTTATGAAGAAATTCAAATACCTGCATACTCTCGTCACCTAAGTTCCTCCGTGCATTAGACTTCTTGTATTCTTTCACAAGCTCTTTCGATACTTTCAAACTGACATCAATTGGTCTTTTTTTAGCCTTAGCTCGGGAGGGAGTTTTTTTTATCTTCTTTACTTGGTTGCACCAAAATCTCTTGCAATTTTGAGACATTCGTAGCTTTATCTTCTTTACAGACTAACATTTTCCAAATTTATTCTTCATGTCTTGGATAACTCCTTTTTGCAGGTGCATGGGTATCTTTGAGAATAACAAGTGTAGATGGTCTTTGAACCATTGAAGGAATTATTCCTTCAACCTATTCACAAACATTTTTCTAGCATCTCTGATTTGGACTTCCTTTGAAACCACATCATATTCTATCTTGGTTTTGTTGCTACCAATGCAAGATGATAAGCATGACATGGTGGAATAAGTTTGTGTCCTAGGAGTGGCTAAGACATTGGAAGTATCTGCTCCCTATTCCACATTCTTAGAGTTTACTATTATTGATTTTTTATAGGATCATTTTCTCAATCTAGGAGTGGATGAGGAATCAATTGATTCCCTTTGACATAGTTGATTTAGTTTCAATGTTTCAGGGTCTTTACTAGATCAATTTTCTATATATCTGGAAAGCATTGTCAAGTCCACACCATCCAATTTTCTCTCTCTCTCTCTCTCTCTCTCTCTCTCTCTCTCTCTCTCTCTCTCTCTCTCTCTCTCTCTCTCTCTCTCTCTCCTCCAATGTAGATCAATTCATGTCTTCACAATCTTCTATGAAAAACTTGACAAATACACAAAACTTGTGTTACTCCATAATGTCCCTAATGCACCAAATGTCTCAAAAGAGACAAACTATGAAATCAACCTTCCTAATGGCTCAAAATGGCTCTAAGCATCTATACTTACCCAATACAACCCATATAAACCACTTTTAAAGTTACAAGTGCCCAAATGATAGGAACAACCCCAAACACTGTCCTAGTAGGTCTAATCCCCTACTAGGTCTTCAATGACTATTTTTCAGACTTCTCACAAAAACTTTCCAAAAGACTCCCAAATAAAATTAGGGATTCATACACCCATTAATCTTCTCTATTACATATCCAAAAATTAGTATAAGGTGTTTTGGACCAAATTACTCATCTGACCATCGAGTACTTTCTTAAGGGCTAAATCACCCCACTTTTACAAAACAACCCTATCAAGGACTCAACCCCTGACCATGAATCTTTTAACACAGTTATAAAATGTCTGCAATTGAGGGAAAATGTAATCAATTTGACTCTAAGGACTCTCCAATAAAAAAATCCTCAAATTTCTCCCAAATACCCTTCAAAAGTAGGGCATGATCAATGTCGACCTTCCAAACTCAATTCCAACCGAAAAGTGGTTGATTCATAATTATAATAATATCCCCTAATGTATTATAAAATAAAAATGTGCCCTCCTTTGAGTAGATCTCCTGTTGCTACACATTAGCCACCAACTTAGTGTTCCTTCAACCAAGCATTGATGGTGATCACCAAAAATATCCACTTTTTATGAACATTAGATGGTTAGATCTCTATCATACATGTTAGATTAAGTTCATTCCATGAGCATAAAACATTAGGAAATCATGGAATGACCATCAAACCCATGAAACAATCAGGGTTGTTAGAAAATATGTAACTTCCCGAGTCTCTCAACAAAACTAATGAGGAATCAGAACAAAATGAAAATTTAAGCCATGTGAAATGCTTCCATAGATGATTATTAATGTTTCTCATATAATTGCAAATTCATGTAAGTATGAAAAATCAATCTACCATAAAAAAATTCAAAACTTTTTTATTTTATTATCTCCAAATGCTATAGTCTGTACAATTATTGTTCTCTCCGCATTGTGTCTTCTCCATATGCCTCATCCATGATTTATAGGATGTAATTCAACTATTTTAACAGATTACAAATGGTTTCCAAATGTTACAAACTCATTAAGACCTCTAAGCATAGTTTCCCTCCTAATTGGCATTAGTCATTGGGCTTTTAAATATTTGAATTTTAAAACCATACTTAAATAAACTCCTATAGACCTGCAACTTTGGAAATGGTCATTTTGTGACCTTATTATATCCTTAAAATTCATAGACCCTAGATTGACCACTCTAGGCACCATGTTGCCACATTACATGAATTTGGTCCTAGGGTCCTTATCAGGACCCTTAGGACTTTGAATCATTACATTTGATTCAACATTACAAAAGGCCATTATTGGATTCAAAACATTCCAATTGATTTCCTTTGGTGCCTTGTCATCTTCCAAGGTGTTTGGTGTCTTCATGTGACCATATGCTTGTCTAGGTTCCCCTGTGCCATACTCCCCACTAGCAAAAGAGCTCTTGCCTCAAGAGATAAGGGGTCTTGTCTTCACACTTCCAAGTCCTCTTGATGGAGCTCTGCAACTTTGTCCTCTTCTACCAGACATCTGTTGTAGTAAAAAATCCTCATCCTTCTTCTTTGAACTTGCAACCAAATTTTTAGAAACATGAAAATAAAATTTATCATCAATGTCATCACTTGTCTATTGTTTGGGACAATCATCATAGATTAGTTTGGACTAACCTTCATTCTGCATTTTAGGATCAAAATGACCCCTTCTACTACCTTTTGGTGAAATAATAGGACACCAATGTGTGCCCACAAATACTCCATTTTTAAATACATTACTTTTCCACTCTGCCATCTTATGTCTAATGTCATTATCATCAGTTTTTAGCACCGTCAAAGATGCTCTAGTCCTTCGATCTCCTTCCTCAAATATATACTTCATATAGTCCTACAAATAAATATGTTGCTTCTTCCCAAAACAAATAATTCTTGACTCAAATGATTAACTATTTTGTAAAGGCTTAAGGAGGAACTCTTTACTATCTTTATGCACAAGATAGGTGTTCTTGTACCAAACATGTATTGTCCTTGTCATGGACTTCCAAGGCCTTCCTAAAAGGATATGACAACATGTCATTGACACTACATCACATAGTACCTACTCCTTATACTCACCAATAGAAAATTCTACATAAGCTTGTTCCCTAATCACAAGGCTTTGTTTATCACTCAACCACGAGGCCTTATAGGGTCTACTATGTGCAAATTTCTTCAAGTGCAACTTATTAACCATTTCACAAGAAACCAAATTGTCAAAGGATCCTGAATCTATGATCATTTTTTAATCTTACCTTGATTCAAGCAATAGGTTATAAAAATGGATCCCTTTGGTTTTCTTTGCTGTTGTATAGATGCTCCATTTCTCACCATGAGAAAGTTACCTTTAGTAAATGGTTCTAACTCAACACTTTCAACTTTCGCTTTTTTCTCCTCTTGTCCTTGTGTCAGAGTCACTCTCCTATTATATTTCCTTGTATCCTTTTCAGGAAATTTATAGAATGGATGCCCTTCCTCTCCAAAGTTATAACACTTTCCATTGAAGGTAATAGTTCTTCTACCTGCACCAAATCTCCCACTTCCTCTTTGCCCACTTTTCTGATCAAACATGGTCTCCTTAACTTTGTCACTATTTCTCTACTTGATTGTAATTATTCTTACTACCTCTGTCCCTATTGGAATAGCCTCTTCCACTTCCTTGTCTTTCTTGCCTTCTCTTTAATTTGTCCTCAACCTTGATGACTAACTTATAGCTCTCTTCCACAATACTAGGTGTAGTCAAACTAAGTTCATCTTGTATATTAAACCTTATCCCACCTAGGTATCTTGCCACTTTCCATTCTTCATCTTCATCATGGGTAACTCTGATATAAAGTTTGTGAAACTCCTTGGTGTACCTTTGGACATCCATGTCCTTTTGTCTCAAACTTTGCAATTTATTGTACAACTGAACCTTGTAGTCTTTAGGAAGAAATTTATCCCTCATCTTGTCCATCATTCTTGTACATGACATAACTCTAGATATTCCCTTCTTCCACCTATCAGCCTGCAATCAATCCCACCATGGAAATGCATGCCCCTTCAATCTATACTTAGAAATCTTAACCTTCTAACCATCCTCCACATCTTCACAGTCAAAGAAATTTTCAACAACACTAAACCAATCAATTAGCTCTTCATCATTCATTTTACCATCATACATTGGAATACTCCTCCTCCTCCTCCTCCTCCTCCTCCTACATTAAGGTCATTCCATGAGAATCAAACATTATACATTCATGGAATGACCATCAAACCCATGAATCAATTATGACTGTTAGAAAAGATGCAACTTCCCGAGTCTATCAATAGAACTAATGAGCAATTAGAACAAAATGAAACTTTAAACCATATGCAATGCTTCCATCGATGCTTTTTAATATTTCTGAAATCACTGTAAATGCATAGAAGTATGAAAAATCAATCTACCATAAGAAAATTTAGAAAAAAAATTATTTTATTATCTCCAAATGCTACAGCCTACAGTTCGTAAAATTATTGTTCTCTATGTACTATGTCTTCTCCATATGCCTCATCCAGGCTATATAGGATGTAATTTAACTATTTCAACTGATTCCAATCGGTTTCCAAAGGTTATAAACTCATTAAGACCTCTAAACATAGTTTCCCTCCTAATTGGCTTTAGCTGTTGGGATTTAAATATTTGAATTTTAATACTATACTTAAATAAACTCCTACAGACCTATAAATTTAGAAATGGTCATTTTGTGATCTTATTACATCCTTAAAATTCTTAGACCCTAAATTGACCACTCTAGACATCATGTTTCCACATTACATGAATTTAGTCCTAGGGTCCTTATCACGACCCTAAGGACTTTGGATCATTACATTTGATTCAAAATTACAAAAGGCCATTATTGGCTTCAAAAAATTCCAATTGACTTCCTTTTGTGACTTGTCATCTTCCAAGATGTCTAATGTCTTCCCTTGACCATATGCTCTTCTAGGTCTAGGTTTGATTTCTATCCATCTATCCTCTACTCTCTATCTCGCAAAAAAATTAAACCGGGCAACCAAACATTGTAAACATCATTTATCCCATGCTCTGTATTTGGAAACAAAATAAAAGAGGGTGACCAAAATTAAAACTAAAAGATAAAAAATACCAACCTAACAAATGAAAAACAACTGAAATAGAAAATTAGAGCGACCTATGATGAGAATTTTAATGCAGCCAGGATTTTTTTTTTGATTCATTAGTCGACACTATAGTCAATGTTGTCCCATGAATCTAATGCAATTATATGGGATTTTAAAAATATTGATTGTTTGATATCATTATAGTTAACCCCATCATGGTTAACATCAACTTTAGCATTGACTTTGAGCCCTAAATGTAATCTCTTTGGGGTGCCAAAGATAGTGTAAAGTGTGCCTAATTTAGTGCCGACTTTGAGCTGTAAATGCAATCTCTTTGGGGCTTCAAAGGTGGTGTAAAGTGCACCTAATTTAGCACCTAATTTTTATGTAAATTTTTAGTCATCTTGTAATCATAAGATTTGAGCTATAGTTGTCAAGATTCTGAGAGTAAACTTTTTTTGAAGAGAAAAATGTTGTAATATCCTATTTTATTTTTAATAGTGCGTCTTAATGAAAAGAGATCGTATTAACAATATAATTTCAACAATATTATCTTGTTGCACAACTATTATGAGACTAATGTCATTGTGTGTATTACATGATCCAGAGAAGGTCATGGAGAGAGTACGTGGATGACATAGAACTACTAAATCGTAGAGAGGAAAGTGGGTGGAAATATATATGACAATAGAATCTGCAGATACAATCGAGGTAAGAAGATAAAAAACCTCAACCAAAGGATTAAGATGTCTAATTCACAAATGCTACAATATAGAGGAGATAAAGTCATTTTTTGTCCATGAGGCCTTTGAGGTCAGACTTATTGGTTGAAAATGTACAAGAATGGTGATTAAATGTGATTCTATATCAAGGGGAAAGTTTGAAATTAGGATGACCAAAAAATGATATCAATATGCCAAATATATGACTAAAGTGAGGTTTTGTGTTGGATAGCATATTCAACAAAATTATATAATTGGTATACTAAACATTATTTACTATGTTGTGTATTATAGGGGCCAGACAAGGCCATGACAACAGATCGTGTCATATCAATGAGGACACAATAGATGAAGCGGGACATAAGGTACTCAAATTTTGAATTAACTTAGGAAAAAATGATTTGATGGCATTTTGTTATATGTCCATATTTTTTCACAATATTATTAAAATTTATAATGTATTATCAAATGTTTTTTATTATTTTAGATGGAGATTGGGGAAAATGTAGAGCTTGAGCACTTAACAAGCAAAAGAACAAGATATGTACGTTAACATGGACCTAAAAATATTAAATTACGTGTAAAGGAAAATGAGTGGAAGAGGATATGACAATGGATCCTGTAGAAACAATAAATGATTGCTCAGAACAAGAGGTTAGTCAGGACTATAGTACATGGGATGAATAATTTGAGAAAATTATTATTTGTAGGTATTCTGTATGTCATGGAAAGAGATAGTTCAAACAAGAAATTATACAAATGCATTACATATATGATGAGATTCCATTTGGTAGTATGCCTCCTACAATCAATTCAAATCCAATAGGAATTTTGGTTAGGAATTTTCCAATTTGATATAAACAACATGTATACTTTGTTTAAACATTATTTTATATTATTTAATAACTATTTTTTTCCTTAATGGATACTTGTAGGATAAAGTTATTTTTTTAAAGTTCCCTAGATCACCGAATTCCAGCCTAGAGGGCAATGGTCATTTATCAGATGATACATCTACAACAAAAAAATGTGCCAATATACCAGCTTAGAAGATGAGGAATTGATGAAAACAAGTAATAGGACAAGAGTCAGTTTAAAGATGCATAATTTGATTAAAGACAAGGGAAAGGTGGATATCATACTGTATGAGAATGAATGTGATGGAGATGATGACTTGGCCTTGAGTTTGAGATCAAATTTTAAAGAGATATTTGATCGTTGACTATATTGCGCTTGGCCTAGTGATCAACAACTACCTAGAGTGTATGAGGTGTTTCAATTTTGGGGATACAACTACATTATATGACCCTCCAAAATTCATGGAGTGAATCTAGGCCTCTTTATTGTCCATAATGTACACGTGGGATCTAAACATAGAAACAATTTAGAAAAAAAACCACTAGGGGATTAATGTTGTATTATGGTCCATCATATTATAGTGGTGAATGGATAAGGTTAGCATAATATAAGCATAACATGTTAGCATATGGTCTAAATTCAAAGATGTATGTACATCATATCCAATTGGAAAGTGGAAAAGAAATGAAAAGAGGTCATCTTATGTATATTTATGGATATGCACACACACACACACAAACACAAATACTACAGGATTTATAAATAGTAGTAAGGGAAGGGACCCTACTGTAAGACTGAATTGTCAAATTTTTGAGGTTATAAATGATAAAGATGGAGATATGGAGAAAGAGGTTGATAGATTGATAATGGTTGATGATATTATGGACATTACCATTGGGGATGAGTTATTGATCAAGATTACCCATTCTTAAAACACACTCTTGCGCGAAAGAAACGAGAAGAACAAGGTCTCCCTAAGGATGTTCTTAAGGGAAGAAAACCAAAGAGTAATAAATGAGTGTGGACTGATATTTTATAAACTATGTTGTCAAAATTGTGTTTATTTAAATTATTATATAAAAGGCAGTCTATTAAATACTTTTACATTATTCAATTGGTGTATCTATGTTCGTGCAGTTTTTGTTTTTATTTTTTAAGCCCTATTTGATTATATTTCTTTGAAATTGATACATTTATGATTTATCCAGTTATTGCTAGACATTAAATAATGCTTACATTTGTTGATAGGTAGAAGATTTTGATGAAACATATACTGATACCCAAGATCCAACTGGGTTATTAAGATTTGGATGGAATGATCCAAACCATCCTTTAAACAATAACGAGGCGAAAAGAGAACACTACTAGCTGAGATATTTGAAGAGTTGATAAGATTCACATACACTGATGACATGCCACCTAGCTTTAATGTTGACGATCATGATAGTGAAAATGTATTATTAAGAAGGATTGAATAAAATTCTTACAAGTTTATTTGGGGATGTACACAATGATGACAATAATGATCATATGGTTGATAGTAACGATGATAGCACAGGTAATTACTGCCAATGTAATGTTAATGATAAAAACTTGAAAGACTCCATCAAGCAAGAAGAGAAGGCACTCATGGTCAAATTGGGTGCAAGTAGAACCCCAAAACTAGAATGCATATTAGTATTATTAGAAATCAAGTCACTATTTGGTTGGTCAAACAAAGGATTTACTACCCTATTGAAGAGAGTTGAAATCTATTTCTTACTTTACATTGTCAATTGGTGTACAAAATTTGTAAACATTCATCAAATTTGTTTATATTTCTTTAAGGGGATTTTAAAACCATATATTGTATATAAAAAATCCTAGTATAGATTGACATATCAAACATGTTAATCATAATTTAAAAATTCAATTGGTTTAATCTCTATAAATCTTGCATGGAACTAAAAACTAAAATATTCCTTGAAGAGAATGTGTATCCACGAACTTGCAAAGAGGTGAATTTGTTTCTAGTTGATTTGGGGATTGAATGTAAGAAAATTCATCCATGTAAAATTGATTGCATTTTATACAAAGATGGATATCAAAATAAGGTAGAATGCCTTGTATGCAAAGAGAAGAGATATCGTATAGATGTACAAGGTCCTACAGTTCCAAAGATGGTTTTACACCAAATGCCAATTATACCTATACTTCAAAAAAATTTCATTGTAATTCACTTACATAACTGATGGACTAGCATGCAAAGAATAGGAGTAAAGATGGATTCATGCGAATTCTAGCCGACTCCAAAGCAATGAAACACACATGGGGAAAATGGCCAAGAAAACTCAAAGATGAACCCTGTAGTATCATGTTTGGTCTTGCAATTGATGGAGTGTTCCCATTCTCTTTCCCGACCTCAAATTATTATGTTTGGCTAGACAAATTGATAGCATACAATATTCTCCCATGGATGAGTGTTAGAAAGGAGCACCTTATGATGACTCTCATTATTCCAAGAAAACATTAAGTTAAAAACATGAATTTTTATCTTGCTCTTTTTATCGATGAGATGAAAATTCTATGGAAATAAATAAGAATGTATTACATATCACATCCTTCATCAAATAGGTCCTTCATGTTTTATGGTGTGATATGTTGGACTATTCATGATTTCCTAGGACTTGGTGTTTCATCTGGTAAGATAAAATATTTACATATTACACTCATAATGTATTTTCATACCAACTTTCATACTTAGTTTTTAAATATTTTTTGATGTTATTGACATTAATTATCTAATCGAAGGGATTCAAACAAAGGGGATATTTGCATGTGCAAGGCGTGTAGAACAATTTCCAGGGTGATATTCTAGAGATCTACATAAATTTATTTATGCAAATAATAGGGTTTTTCTACTACTAGATCATAAGTTTAGAAATCATATAAAGAATCAATTTGATGGAAAAGTTGAAAACAAATGCCTCCCATGATTACAGGTCCAAGTGATTGGCTTAAGAAGTATGAAGATGCTAAATTGAAACCTTGGGAGGATTTTCTTGACCGGGTGATTCAATTGAAGAACCAAAACAAGTGGTAGTTAATATGCCAGAGGAATGAAAATAAAATCCATATTTTATGATCTCCCTTACTAGAAGGATCCATTAATATCTCACCTATTAGATCGTATGCACATCTTCAAAAATGTCTTAGATTCTATATTTCAACATATATCAAGCAAAGAGAAGGACACCTTGTTTTTGAGGATAGATATTGCTCTTTTATGTACCAAAATTGATAAAAAATATTTGTGGCCAAACATGGAAAATGAAACATATGCAGAAGCTCCATGGATTTTTGACAAAAAAAATGAAGAGCTAGACCAACTAAAAAATATCATTTGTTCAATAAGGACACCTACTGACTATGGGTCATCATTGGATAAAGCTTTTACAGTTGGTGGATATATCATAGGATTTAAAACACAAGTCATAATTTTATGAAGGTATTATATGTCATCATTTAACATTTATTGGTAATATTGATTAAGTACTAAATATATTTTGATATTTTGTTGTGTGAGAAAAAATTACTAATGACCTTTTCATAAATGTGTTTGATAGCATATCATGCCATTGGCAATTAGGGGAGATTCCTGTATTACAGTTGACTTAAGGAATTCATAAGTTGATTGTAAAAAACTTAAAAGGTATGTGGTTATATGAAATGTTCATGTGTGAGAGACATAAATATATTATATTGAATTTTAATTTTTGACTAAAGGTTCATACTAATTTACTATTCTTAGATTAGGTGGGTGATCTCCAAGGAGATCCATGAAAGTGAAGTGCCAAAATGGAAGAATGAAATTGCATAAATTGTATGTGTATTTGAGAAGGAGCTCCCTAAAAGTTTCATGGATCTACAAATCCATTTACTGATACACCTAGTCGATGATAATAAATTGGTGGGTTTCGTATCAATGAGGTGGATATTTTTCTTTGAGAGGTATATGAAAACTCTAAAAAGATATGTCTGACAAAAGACACATCCATAGGGTTACATGGCTAAAGTGTATGTATTGAATAAATAATTTTTCTTCCTGTGTGAATTCCTTGTTAAGGATTTTCAAGATGGGAATGCTTTTGGGATGAAGAATAAGCATACGATTTTATTGATGGAGAAAAACCATAATCTAATGGTGTTCAATTAGAAATTAGTAAGTAAATTCATAGTCAATGTGGTTTATTTTCTTGCAATAATTAATTTACTTTGTAATTTATTTGTTAAATTAACAACATGACATTTAGAGTTTGAAATAACATGTTGACATGTAATAGGTGTGGACAAAAGTGCTATACTCGATAAGTTCATTCTTTACCACATGGACTTTATAAACAAATAGATTGATCTGTATGATAAAAAGAGAGAAGTGTTAGAAGAAAGGAGAGAGTTTAAGAGATCGAACCCTAGGAATAATCTACTTCTGACTAATCTACTTGGGGAATTGGGTAAAGATTGTACACTAGAATGGGTTACTGAACAAATTCAAAATAAAATAAAATATGCGGTTATATATTCAAACATAACAGAAGATGAACTCAACATGTCTAGAGGATGTGAACGAAAAGTATAGTTGGAATTTTATAAAATGTTGTTTCCTTACAGTTTTGACACTATTAACTATTGTAATATTCATCATAAATTTTTTTTCACTCAAATAAATGGTCTTTCATAGGTGAGGAAATATCCAACAATGTGGGCATATAGTCAATATTATCATGTAGAAAGTGTAGATGTAAAGAGAAGATGCTTCGATTGTGGCATCATGGTTGACTTGAAGCATTCTATTCGATCAAGCTCAAAAGATAAGAATATAATTGAAGGAAATCTACAATATATTGGGAAAATACAAGAAATTATTGAGTTGTATTACCACTCTTTTAAATATTGTATTTTTAAGTGTAGATGGTATGAAGCACTTGAGAGGACACAAAGACATGATACCCATAGTGAATTATTTTCTATAGATTCCTCATGGTTTCTATCGAAGGATAAGGAGCCTTATGTTCTACTAATTTATTGCGAGCAAGTATTTATTTAACTCAAACAAGAAGTGGTGGTGATAATTAATCTATGAATTCATAGTTAATTGCGAATATATACCCATTTTTATTAATCAATGAAATTATTATAACATACATCTAATATATGTATGTCTTTCATGTGCAATTATTTTTCTATGAAGATATTTTGGACCTGAAATGGATATTTGTCATACACTATGATCCAAGATTAAGGCATGTAATTGACGATGCATTTGTGGATATTGAGAAAAATAGTGATGGCCAAAAAAATGAGAGAGATGTATTAGCAAACATCAAAGAAATTAACATCCATGATGATGTTGACGATGGTTATGTTTAGGCACAAGAAGAAAGAAATCCTGAGCTAGACGATGTAATGGAAGACAACAATATGGATGGTATAGAAAATGATGATCCAAATACATATGGTAACAATATAGATGGTCTATAATCAAATTTCAATGATGATAAAGATGATGCAGGTCAAGATGAGGATGCTAATAATATTAAATACTTGAGAGAATATATGAACATTAACAATGATACATTGGATGATATTGTAGCAGAAAATAATATTAATGACCAAGACTTCTAAATCTTTAGAATTATTTGCAATCCATGTTTAAAAAATGATGATTCTTATGGCCTAAACTTTGAAATATTTTTGTAATATTATTTGTGTCAATACAAATCACCTATTTCAATATCCTTAAAATGTTCAATCTTTGGTATGAATTATTGGCAGAAAAAATTAGGATTACTTGGATTCTTCTTCCGTTCATTTTATATCAACATATGTTCATGAAGACACAAAAGTTAATAAAATATTAATGCACATAACTCACAATTATTCAAACAAGCAACTTTGTTAACTTCATATTTTTAAATAGTTTCTATTTTTATGTTGAACATAAATTTGAACATGTAACTAAAACATCCACAATAAATACTTTATATTAGACTTCAACCTATTCTTTTCCTAATTGATCAAATTGTCTTGTAGATTTGAACAAACTCATCCATTGATTTAATACCCTCTACTCATAAACTGTAATAATAAAATAATATGCTCTACAATAGTCATACATAATTACCAGATTCATATAAGTGATTCAAGAAATTTTTAAATCTCTACTTTAGAGATCTCCAAAATTACTTACATAATTGCTAACATATAGCAATAGAGAAATAAAAAAATCCTTAAATCATGATTTCATTGAATCTTGAGAACATATGAGAGAACAATATAGTAAATCATAGCATTAGATTTCATGTTGTTTATGCAATTGCAAATATTTTATAAACCAAATATGTCCAAAATAAAAGGCATACTTTGACTCAAGCTACTAAACTTGTTGGTCCCTAAATCAACAGATTTCAAAAATCCTAAGAATGTGCCAATTTTTGTAATTGAGTTTGAGCAATTGATTTGGACAATGAATAGGAATCTTCTTAAGGAAGATGTCCTCTACACTTTAGGCTCTATAGGACCTTGGAAGGAGTACCTTCTAATTAGTTAAGTAGATTTACATTTGAATCTAATCTTGAATCCACTTGGTACAACACATATACCTAGAGTGGATATCTAAATTCTTATTTATTCTAATTATAACTACCTTTTTAGACTTTAAATGAAATAGAATATCAATTAAAATAATCTTCTCAATGATTAAGATTAGTGCCTTCTTTCATGGCCACAAAGTCACAAACATCCAATTCGTGGTTATAACTCTAATCACTTGGCATACATATGCATTTATATCTTATATAAATATACACAAATGTAATATCATTGAATTCTGATTTATAATCCAATTATCTCTTTTAATTTTTTGTGAATTAATTGAGTTGAATTTAATTCTGCCTTACAAAAACCAACTAATAAAATTACAGAGAACAAATCAAGCGACTTTGATAAATCAC
Organism: Thuja plicata; assembly: GCA_018584345.1. Classification (NCBI taxonomy): domain Eukaryota; kingdom Viridiplantae; phylum Streptophyta; class Pinopsida; order Cupressales; family Cupressaceae; genus Thuja; species Thuja plicata. Next base: position 354,121 of record MU226061.1, on the reverse strand, counting down.
AAATATCCTTGATACTTTAATTTAAAAATTTTAGAAAGAGATGAACTAGAGACAACTATGTAATATATTCTTTATATATCATCAACGAGTACTTGAAAGCAGGAAAAATTGGATTCTTCTATTATCATACACCACTACAAAGAAAGTACAAATCTCTCTCTCTCTCTCTCTCTCCACTTTTTTCTTGGTTTATCCTTAAAATTTTAAATATAGGAGAAGCAATAAGCTTCAGACTATTACATAATGTATTTTCATAACCAATCACTTTAAACTTAAAAACATTATAAGATTGTTTGATAAAATAAAAGACATAACCCAAACATGCGATAAATGTAAACATGCATGTTATCATGAATTTATGAGTAGCAATCCATGGCCAACTGGTCCTGGAAAGATTCTACTTTGGTTGGGCATGTTCCACATTCAAGGGTTGACCCTCTTAAGAATTAAAATATATAACCCCCATTGGTAAACCTCATAATTGCTTGGCCATTTGAAGTCCTGGATGGCTAGCATATTTGAAAAGAAGGTCTTTCCATTATTTTCTATCATTGTCCTCACCTTTGCAATGAATTTTTAATAACCAACATCCATTTCTATGATCCGATCTTGGAACAAATTAAAACTTTGAACACTTTCATTCTTCTACTCCTTCATAAGTGCCATGATTTTTGACAACATCTGGCGATAGCCAAGTTCCCAGTCATCAAATCTCTCATATGTCCATCCTAATCAATAATGTTAGGAATTGTCCAATGCTTGAATGTGTGAAAGGAAGTAATCTTACCCTTCACTTTCTGTTATTCACCCGAAATATATCTGAGTTCTTCAATAACCAAAATTACTATATTTTTAGTTTCCTTTATTTTAAAAGGAGTATTAGGATCCCTCTGAGTCACTTTACACATAGTAGTTATGGTAATATAAGATGGCTTCTAGTTCTTCACCAATGCTTCTAGATTAGGTTTGTTTTCTTGGAATGAATTGAGCATCTTTAGTATGGATTCATATCCTTTGTATACTTCCCTTATCCATTAATTTAATACCTTGTACTCATATCAAAATACAACAAGGGTAGAAGACTCAAACAAGGTTTAGTAGCACCGATTTGCAATGAATGAAAGCAATAAAATTACTAAGAATGAACCTATGGAAAATAAAATAACAAGCATCAAAGAGGAACACAAACAAATGCAAACCACAATGCTTGAAGCTTCTATTGCTTCTCTCTACTCCTTCTGAAATGTTGTATGAATGGTGCTCAATATTGGCATCGACAACATCTCTGACTTGGGAGTGTTGAGAAAATGAGATCAATATGATACTGATTTTTCTTTATGCTTTGTGCAAGAATCCTGCAGAGTAATTATGCACAATAGTTCGATATCTAGACCTTCTTCAAATGGTTGAGAAGGGTTGGTTATATGGAAATGAAAATGATTTGGATGGATGAGATTGATCCCAGAAACTTGAGAATGGATGGCTGAGATCAAAAGGAACTGGAGAAGCAATTAGTAAACTCCACCTCTTAACTGAAGAGAAGAGGGGATGGTTTAGTCAACTGAAGAGTTGATTGCAAGTTACCTCTTGGAACTAAAGAGTTTATTTGGAGTCACCTCTTGGAACTGAAGAGTTGAATTGGAGTTAGCTCTTGGAATTGAAGAGTTGATTTTGAGTTACCTCTTGGAACTGAATGTAGAAGTTGATAAATCCAACTTCACAGCTTGCTAAGAACACCTGCATGCAAAATACCTGTTGCAAAGATTGAAGCCAACATTAGAAAAAGCAGAAAACCTTCTATGCTCAAAAAGGTGAGAGCTAAAAATGTATTCGAAGAGTGTGAAAAAACAAATACAAGCATTCGACCTTAAAGGTGAATGAAACCCTAAAAACATAAAAGCTAGGTTGCGCAATATAATTAATATAAAGTATTAATTATATGCACCTA
>MU226061.1:307878-350138 GCA_018584345.1 Thuja plicata | reverse complement strand
GGTCATGTGTGGCTTCCATGTGTGGTAGTTGTGAGGTGTCAGTCGGGCCACAGAGGGGTCCGACATTGAAAGAAGAATAAGACGGAAGTAGAAGGGTCTTTCTGAATGAAATGACAAAAAGTAAAATGCACCCCCTCACAATGTATAATCCTATCCCCTATGCACCACAAATAAACAACTACTGAAAGCACAGAGAAAATGAGAGAAAAACCTGAACACCGAATGTGGAGAGGAGGGAAAATGAAGCCTCTACTTCAACGCTGAAAAAAGGAGCTCAAATGGCCGAATCAGAAAATGAAACTAGCATCATTGCGTCCGGCTTAGAAACACCTTTCCGGTGATATTTTATTTTTCGAAAACGGACACAGTATGCCCAAGATATGGCCAAAAAACCAAGTGCCCCTCCGAAAATCCACTCTTTGGAAAAACACAGAGACGGGAAAAAATTTGACGTCCAAATGACCGTCACCCGTCTACTGCATTAAATTTGACGCCCGTCACAGTCGCCAGAAAAAAATTTTCGACCGCCGGTAAAACCAAAATTGGCCAGAAAATTTGAAAATCTACCGAAAAATATTTTTTCGGCCACTAACGTCACAGGTGACGTCAGCTGGAGGTAAGGTTGGCGGGCCGCTGGCGGCCGCTGGTTTGACCGCTGCGGGGGTGGCGCAAGAGCGGCCCCCGAGCGGCTCCCGGGCGGTACCGCTGCGCAGCCCCTCTAGTGACGCTGCGGCGGCCGGTGGGCGGCGCGCCGGCAGGTGGGCCGGGCGCGGGCCGGTGGCGGCAGCGGCGGGGTGGCGCTTCGGCGGCGCGCTCTGGCAGTGCTTTAAAACATGCTAAAAACTATGTTTTTTTTATTTTTTTTTTTTAAAATTTCGTAATCTGTCCCCGTACGGCCCTAGTAGGCTAGAAATTTTTGCCTGTGGTCACAGAGGCCAAAATAGTCAAAATTTATATGTTTTTTGACTCTCCCAGACCTTCTGAACGCAATGGCGGAGTCCGTTTCTGCTCAAATGACTCCATAAAATGGTGCCTCCTTCAAAGTGATAGAAAAACCCCAGAGAAGCTTCGGTTGTCGCCTTCGAATCGTGGCTTCAAAAATCTTCAACCTAGGCAGCGACAGGGTGGCTCTGATACCATGTAGAAGTTGAAAAATCCAACTTCACAGCTTGCCAAGAACACCTGCATGTAAAATACCTGTTGCAAAGATTGAAGCCAACATTAGAAAAATAAAAAACCCTTCTATGCTCAAAAAGGTGAGAGCTCAAAATGTATTCGAAGAGTGTGAAAAAACAAATACAAGCATTCGACCTTAAAGGTGAATGAAACCCTAAAAACATAAAAGCTAGGTTGCGCAATATAATTAATATAAAGTATTAATTATATGCACCTAAGAGATAGCTTAAGAAAAAAAGAGTAAGGACTAACTGATTACTCTAACACTGAAGAGTTGATTTATTTGAGTATTTATTTAATTTTAGAAATGAAAATACTCAAACATGAGATATTTCAATTCTATTTTGTTTTCAAATTGAATATTTGAGTGAAATTAAATTAATTTAATTAGAAGAATACATTAATAAGTTTAAGTATTTGATTTTAAACTTTAGGAAATTGAATTTAATTAATTAATAAAGATTTATTAATTAAGGTTTATTAATTAAATAAAATTAATTATTTAATTAATTTTGGAGAAATGATTGAATGATTAGATGATTGGATTTAGACGAAATAAGATGATTAATTAATTATTTAAAAACTATAAATTAATAGAGGAAAATTAGTAATTAAATGTAAGGTTGCAAGTCTTTCCATTTTAGGGTGTCTACAGTAGCCTACAACTCCCTAATTTCTTCTTCATTCTTGCTCTTTTCTTCATTCCATTCTTTACTATCTTTAGTACTATCAATCGGTTTTGGTGCAACATTTTCATGTAGAACGATGATTCTATCCTATGTGTCAAGTGATCCTTTCAACATCTCTTTTAACTTGGCATTTTGAGTATACATTTAGTTGATCTCCATGTTTAGTTCAACCTCCCTTCTGTCAAGCTCAATTAATTGTTCTTGCATGTGTTTTAATCTATCCCTAGTAAATATAACATGGTGCAAAGTGGATGTGGCCGCTTCCAATGGGGAGGTATCCTTCATGGTCTTTAAAATGGAAGTACCCTTTGTCTCTTTTACCACATCTAACAATCTGGTTTACTAGTGCGTTTGAAATTCACCCATGCTGCAAGAACCTAATTTTTAGGGTTATATCATATGCCACTTACTCCTTCCTCATAATAAAATTGTGCTACTAACATGGGGTCATATTGTTTCCTCACTTGATCCAAAAAAAACATATGTTTCAATGTAATTCCTGGGATAATTAATAAGTTTCTCTTCATCACCATTTCTCTTACTTCTACAGGGATAATATTTATCTCATAAAATCTTGTTTCCTTAAAAATTGTATTTATAACCTCATCATGTTTGAATTCATCCACACCCATGAGGTTCATCTATTTTCTTTCTTTGAATTCCTTCATCTTCATTTTCAACCAGAAATCTTTGAATTCAGGAGTGTTAATAAAGTTTTCATCCTCGATAAATCTGAGACAGGGTCCCTCTTTCATCCATATGATCTATAGGTTGTGCATATTATTGTATTTGGGCTTCATAGAAATGTATATCTTATTGATATACTGATGGGGTGTTGTGTGGATTGTTCACTTCTCCATCATCTTTCAAGGCTTAAGTGCACTTAATAATTCACCAGTGTCCCCCTCTCCCTTTATTTCCTCATATGGTACTAGAGGTATTGGTTCATCCTTTTTATTATTTTTGTGTGGGGTGTTAGCTCTTTTTCTTGTTGAATCAATTTATAGCTATTCAAGCTTGACTCTTAGATTCCCAACTTCAAATTCACACAGGGAAAAGGCTAATTAACAAGGATACTATCCTTCTTCACTTTGGGTTCCACAGACCTAGGTGGGTGTACCTACTTCCAGATTACTATTTCTTAGTAACTCAATGGTGGATAAATTGATTCACTCTTGCTTTAAACTACAATATTTGAATACACACCTTGTAGATGATTATTACTAACCTAATGCAAAGTTTAATAAGCTAGATCATGAAATTCACAAGAGCTACTGTCAGTGTAACAAGGACATTCATCCCTCTTCATTTTTTAGTATTAGACCAAGGAAGGATAACCTATTGATTCTCTCTTCAAGGAATCAATACAATAGACTGTACTTCTCAATACAATCAAATAAACATGTATGCTTTCAATACACAAGAAAGTAAAGATTAATTTGATTTAAAATTGATGATGAGAACCACTTGACAAAACTTAGACCAGTGCCTAATCCCAGGAAAAGAGTCAAATGAAATGCAAATCCACAGAAAAAATTAATAAGAACATAATTAAAACCCCAGACAAAATGCCTTAAAAACTATCCTCACATCCATGTATCAAATTTTTGTACTAACACCCTACCCTCTGGAATCGCTCACAAGATTGACTCCCCCCTTGAAAGAAACTTGTAAGTAATCACATTGTTACCTTATAACTATTATGTCTAAAATGCTTTACAAACTAAACATACAAGAGCATGAAATAAGTACAAAAAGACATCATAGATTTGAAAGTGGAGATTTCCCACTGTATTTTATTAATATCTTTCTGATTCAGTACATTCAGGTTAAATCAAATCTTGAAAAACCAGAAAAAATATTAAGTCTGCCTTGCAACTGTAAATTCACCATCCTTAATAATACATTACAAATTACTATATATACCCATCACTAGCCATCTTGGAATCCTCAAAATTTGAGAATGCAACAAGCTTTGGATGGCTAAGATAACCCTAAGGAAATTAAAAGACAAAACTTACAGTTAGTCCTTTGGATGGTGGAAAGACAAAATCAGTTGACAACCAAATTTGATATTCAATCTTCAATAGTTGGCACCTTTGTCTGTTCATATAATAAAATAACTTCATGTAGTTGCAATGAGACCTATTGAATACCATTTCATGCTAACTTACACTAGTCTTTGTGATAGTTATCCTCCATGTGCTTAGAGATTAGGTTCCAAGTGTATTTTTCACTCTTCATCCATTATGTCTAGATCAACAGCTGGAACCTTCTTCTTTTTAGGTTTTGTGAGAGTGTCCCATGCTATTACCTCCACCTCTATAGGCCAACTAAAACTTTGAGTGCTCTTAAATTGTGTCTTCTGTCACTCCCATCTGGCATCTGTTATCATCTTGACATTTGTTACAAACTTTTTAAAGTTCGTTTCATCTTTGAAAGCTTCATCCAAGATGTTGTTGAATCTTTGCATGTCCAAGGTGCCATCATCTAATATAAATGCCTCCTTACTAGGCATTAAGGTGTCAAACTCACCTTTCCACATTTCAATGGTTCTAAGTTGATCATCTTATCCTTTTATTGAAGGAATGAACCTATTGTATCCTGGGCCAAACATATTTATTATGGCCTCTATCTGATTAACCTTTCCTTTGAAGAAGGACAAGGTAGCAGTGATTTGATCTATCTCTTCCCCCACTTGGCACACAATCTCTAGGAGGTCTATCCTATGAGGTTGTAGAGATGCCAATCTTTCAAAAAGTTGAGTCCTGATTAACCATGTTGCAAAATATGGATTCAATGTTAACACGTAATTATTTTCCTCTACTTGTAGACCAGGCAATTTTCTATATGCATTATATACTAAATCAACTTTTTCCTTTAGAATATTGATCCTATGCTGAAAAGTCTATATTAGAGCTTCCTAAACAACTTTGTTGTGTTCTAAGATTGCTTTCTCTATTCCTGATAGATCCCCTGTGTCCTCAGTCTGGATCTCATCATCTGTACTTGGCTTTGGTTGGGCAGGGATAACTTCAGGCATATCTTGTAACTGCTGAGTCAATTTTGCCATCAAATTCTCCTGTGCCTTGATCTTGATCAGAGCCAACTCCCTGTCTTTGACTATATCACTAGTTTCAATAGTGATTTTCTTAAATCTTTCAGACATTTGGGTAGCTTTAGCCTCATTCAACTATGAAAAATGGGTGAGCACTTGGGAAATATCCAAGTCTCCTATGTTCTAGACAGACTAGATAATCTTATTTCCTTCCATTTTCTCATGAATGTTTATTAGGGATGGATTCTAATCTTTTGGAGCTAGGCTCCACATTGCTAAAGCTTGGGACTTTGGATTGTATTCAAATCCTCTAATCATCTCTCCAACCTATGTCTCTGATGATAACTTTACATCAGGTTGCTTCCTTATTTGATCTATAATGAAGGCATAGGCCAAATCCCAACCTTCTACCAACAACATCCCACTGGCCTTTACCAGTTGTCTTGCTTCCTTTGGTGTGATTTTCTCTAATTTAGGATCATAATCCTACAATGTTTGTAGAGCCTCACTAGTTACTGGATCTCCACCAGCCAATTGCAGTTGTGCACCAACTTGTTGTTTGTTCTAGATGAGGAACTCTTTTAACTCTTTTGTTTTGATAAAATTATCATCCTTTAGAAATTGATCTTGATATATCAATATTTCATCAGTGCATGTCATAAGAGGTAACTCTATTTCCTCTTCATCATCCTTTCACAACTTCTTCCCTGCTCTTATCTACTTCCTTAGCTGATGGTCATAGGATCTATTACCAGTAATAAGAGCACCAATCCTATCTTTCTTCTTCTCTTTCTTCTATGATGACTCCCCTTCTTCTATCCTTTGTCTCTTTGGTGGGGGCTCATTGGTAACCTCAGTCTCTGGGACCTCTTTTAGGTCAATTATGTTCTCACCCTCAGTTTCTTGTTCTTCAACAAATGCCCAATTCACTGGAGAGGAGTTAGGAACTGAATACTCCTCATCACTGTCTTCATCATACTCTAATGATGAATTCCCTTTATGGCCCTTTTCTGGCACTACAAGTGCATCTTCTAGTTGATTGCATAATAGAGTATGAGACTCAATCATGGCATCAAGGATTTTCAAGTATGAAAATTTTGGGAAGAAACCCCCAAAAGAAATGCCTTTTCTCTTTACTTTCCTCTCCAAGTCCATCAATTCATTAAAAATTTTAGCCCTCTTATTGACCTCCTCATCCTCCAATATATTCCTTTTGAGTTCTTCTTCCATGAATTCCTCATGATCTTTTTTGAAAGGAATGGTGGGTGTCAATAAAATTTTAGCACTTAGTATAAATCCTTCTGTGTCTATATACCTATAGAGGGCTTCATTCATTCCGTAGTGGCTCATCCAATTGTTTACTGGATCTAACACCCTTTTACCAATTGTAAAATTGTAGATCCTAAACTATCTTGGGGTAAATGTACCCTTCCTATGAGGAGCCAAGTGCTCCTTGTCTATCAAAATCAATTGTCTAATAAATTCCATTGCTGCAATCTTGGGTGGCACATGGAATGGTAGAACATGGAGTGGGTGAGTGCAACCATACACCTTGATCAATGTAAAATTCTTATCATAATAGAAGTCTCCCCAATTGTGATCTCCTAACCACTTATCAACATATTGGCATGACCTTAGCAGTTGTAGAACCTTCACTGGTAGCCTTGTCTTTTTTACTCCTAGACACTTAAGTATTGGATACTCTATCTAGTTTTCAAAAGCACAGAATTCTTGTTCTCTGGAAGTGTAGTTCCACACTCTCAATCAAAATTGAATGGGGTTGGCCTGATTATGATGAAACCTCTGAGGCCTCAAATACTGGAAATTCATGATAGGAAAGTTGTAATATAAAATCAAATGCATTAAAATGGAATAATGCATGAATCTAGGGTTGTCTTTCTTGTTCTGGATATCAATAAATCCTTGATGCATTTGATCGATTATATACTGAATATAATCATAATTGGTACTAGTATGAGGGATCTTCATATTTAGGACCATCATAAGGATATCTGAGGTGATTCTCTTAGGTCCTCCATCCTTTCCCAACACTCTGCATAATGCATAGGAGATATACTTCAAATAGAAGTTGAGGTCTTTGTAGTAATATGGGGCAGTCCCTGGGATGGGTGCTATGTAATTCTTCATTCTCCTTGGCACATGATGTTCCTGGATCAATTTGGATGCAATGCTAGACTCTCTCGTATACCTATTCTCTAAACTCTTTGAATTTATCTCTGTGGCCATTGGATGACATACATTGAATGCTTTCATAAATGAGTTCCTGTCTAGGGTTAATAGGGCTTTCACGTCATCTCTTTTTATAGTCTTAGTTAGGGCATCATACCTACTGGCCATTTCTAAGATAAAATCAACATCTACAAATATTTTAGGGACTATTAATTTGGCTATTCCATAGGTCCATGGATTTGAAATTGGCACAGCTTCATCACTATTATTATAGAAGTAATTGAAAAGGGAATAACCAGATGAGCCTAGAGTTTTAGCATCCCCAATGAAGTGTAAATCATCTATAAGAGTATCAAAATTTACCTTTCTATTTTGGCTTGATCCAGGCAACAAGGAGATGAATTCATCAGAATAATTTTGCTTCCCTTTCATGTCATCATCAACATCACCACTTCTTCCACTGGTAGAGGCTACACTCATTGCCTAGCTCATCTTGTCCACTTGTTCTGTTCCAATTTATCTCACCGATATTGAGACAAATCTATCCTCCAAATCACTCAATTCTAACTATTAAGCACCCAATCTATTTTGGAGCACTAATAACCACTTAAATTCCCCAAATTCTAGACTGAAGATCGGCTTGTTTCACACTGTAAATCTAAGAAACTCTATATTTTGCACACACTGATAACTTTGCAAACTTCGCGCTCTAAAAACAATAAAATTTTGGTAAGAAGAAATGATTAACGGTAACCCCTATTTATCTCTGAATCATCAATGCATAATTCACATAGTTGTGATTCCATCACTTCTGGCTTCAATTACTCATGCTGCAAAATCAATTTATGTTCTAGCCGTAGCCTCTGAAAGTGATAGGAAATCAAATATGAATGAGTGCTTTTTTATAAAAACCCATATTATATTCGAACAGGATCCAATTTTGATCTGATTGGCTATCTCTCATACAACTTAGCTATTTTTTGACATGCTTGTCATAAATCTCTCCATTTCTATTAGCTGGCAACTGTACATCTTGACACCAAGAAAAAGTCTTTACTCAAACTCTGGTTCAGCTCCTACCGCTTCGCGACTGTGTAATCTCCTTGTCGCTAGAATATTTTCTTAACTGTGGTTTCATACTGAGACTCAGTGACTACCACACGATCAACCTCATGATCAATGGTTATCTCCTTGTCGCCAGATGAAATCACTTAACTTATATCCTTTCGGAGACACCGCGACTAAAGCCTTTTCAAACTCATCTTTGACCTTGGTTTGCTTTCAGAGACTTGGTGATTGTAATCTCCTTGTCACCAAGTAAATCTTTTAACTCATGATTTATTTGGAGACAACGCAACTAAAGCTTTAACTCTTTATCATAGAATAATTTTACCTTTACTATTTTCATCTGGCAACAACCTGACTACCGTTGATCTTCCTTTGTCTACATCTAACGATTATCGCTGAATCTCTAGATCATCAGGACAAACCCTAATTTATCATGAGACACCATGACTACTAATATATGGTAACCCTGTCTTAACTCAGGTTAACTTTAAGAGACTTCATGACCAAAGGATTTCAAAGTCGCAGAAAGATTTCTTTAACTTGAGTTGCATTTTGAGACTCAGTGACAAGAATCCATTCTTGGGTCTAATAAATGCCATATGTCACTCAAATATTTGTCCACCTGTTATTAGTACTTGGCCACAAAGTTGCATGTGTCATGACTCATCTTCCATGTCAACCCTTTGCTTGACCCTGACCAGTCTTTAACACTGGGTAATCAATTTTCTTTGTTGTCCCACAGTCACTAAATGAATTTACATTTATCATGCTTATCTGGAGATAACCTGACTACTGTTGATCTTTCTCTTATTTGAATCTGACGGTTGTCTTTGAATCTCCAAATCATCAGGACAAACCCTAATTTATCATGAGATCATGTGACCATTGAATACGTGTCACACTATTATCCCTTTGTCTCCTAATCACTAAGAAGCCTTTTACTTTTCAAACTTTTACAATGACCTCACGACTTCCATTGGATCTTCTTTTATCTTAACAGTTATCACCAAGTCTCATGAATTTTAACTTAACTCTTGATTTCTTCTGTGACTAGGTGACAACATTAATATCAAACCCAAAATCTAACTTTGGTTTATTCAGGAGACTTCGCGACTGAAGAAACTCAGTGTCGTTGAATGATTTTTAAACTACTGATTTTATCATGAGACATCCCGACCACCGTTGGATCTAACTTAAGATGGATGGTTGTCGCCAAGTCTCATGACATATGAGGTATATTATTTTACATTAGTTGATAATGTGAAAAATCCTTTTTTCTAAGTCTCTAAATATAATGGAATATTCTCTTCGCCTTACGAGACTAAGCGACTAACTTAAAAGCACATGATTTATTCTCAGAACTTAAGTTACGATAAAGTAACTTGAAAATAGAATGAAGACTGAGATATTAGATCTTTTAGTCATTTTTGAATAGGAGAAAACCTAGGACTTAGTGTTTTTTTCATATTTCACTAGGTTTGTGGCTAAAATCATCATTTGCAGAAGTATTTAAACATTTTCAGACCCGATTTTCAACTCTCGAACATAGAACTGGCTGGGAATTTCAAAATTTTACTGGGCAGACTACAAAATCAAAAATACAGCCAACATAGGGGAGGATTAGGTGAAGACTCTATATCTCGTACATCATGAATAAAAAACCCATATAATTTCCTTGGTAGAGATTTAGCTTCTTTTGGTTCATTTCCTATTAATTTCCTATAAAGTTTTTGAAGTTATTCAAACATAACTCAATTCTTTTTAGCTCATTAGTTTCCTCATAAAAAAACCTAGGGATCCCCCTATTCTTCCTATCCTCCTCTAATTTAGTTAATATGTGCCATTTCTTATTCCTTTGCATAATCTCCTCATATGATATACAATCTCTAATCAAATATTCCTATATTAATACTTGATGTGAGATTATTTTGACGAAGGAATTAATGTGGTCTTCTGAGTCACATACTCTCTCCTCTTCAGATTCTAAATAGTAATTATATTTCAGGTATCCTTTCATTTTTTCTATAACATTGGATCCAACGACAAAGCTTGCACATCAAGTGACATGGGGCATGAATTTCCCCTTCCTCCTTTTCTCTATAAGATCCCTCTCCACACATACCATATGCCACATAAATCCCAAAAATAGAATTGTATCTGGTAAAAATACATACAACAGATGGGGGGCTTGAAGACACCCATATAATCTAATAATAGTATGTTTTTCCATGTAGAACCAATCAAAAAAGTTGTGAGTATGACCCTTCTCTGGGTTAGTGGAAAGTGGCCTCAATACCCTTCTGATCACCAATGAAATTATTTCAACTGGATTATCTAGAGTCTTAAAAATCACAACAACAAAGGAGTCACAAAAAACCTTATAGCTACTATCCTTGCAATTCTTATCCCACAAATAATACCACCTCTACATAGGCAATTTGTTTCCTTCATTGTCTATCACCCCTAATTTTAGGCTTTGACTAAAAGTTGTTCTATTCTAGTACAAAATCAAATAACACAATAGATAATAATGATGAAAGCTACATGCCTTCTTCTGTTGCCATGATACTAGTTGAGTATGAATAAACCAATCTAACTCTGAGACAAAATCAAACTCCAAGTTCACCTTAGGGTTTTGAATTCTCATAGCCATGAACATAAAGGCTATTGTCATTTTATATTTATAATCTTTTCCCACTATTTGACATAGGGAAAATATTTTCTTTGAAAAAATATAAGGAAATAACTTAGAAGAAAAGGTTCATTGTCTATGATTTCCATAATCATAGTATTTGTACCTATTTTCCTATAATAGACGACCTCATCCTTTTTGAATGCTTTCTTCAACCTCTCATAGTCAATTTTGAACTAATGCATGTCAATTTTAGTCAGGGCTTGTATGTTTAACATGAAGAAGTCAATAATAGTAGATCTTATGACTAACAACAAGGGTTTTTGATTATTCATCCTAATGGCTCGAGTCTCAAGGTGGTTATTATTTTCTAACACTTGAATTAACTCAACATCCTCAAAAAAAAATTGGCACAACAACCTTTTCAAGGTCCAAGGTCCAAGGCCCAAGGGTTTGACATAGGTACCTTACCATCTTAATTTTAGTAGAAATATCAGAATAAGTCTCTACCTATGATAGGAATATTGACATCCCTACACCCCTCTAGCCTATCACTGAACACATTCTTCCCTCCAATATCCTTTGAACTGGGCAAGGCATTTAACAAGGATTTTTGCATGGGTCTCTTTGTTGGGTCAACCATCCTAGGCTTCTTCTCAAAACACTCTCCTTTCTCAAACACCTCTTTCTTCTTAGGAATTCTAGAATTATGAAATACTCAACTAAACTTAGTTTAGAGAGTGTTTATATACTTACTTGTGACCTTCGTTGAATAATTCAACCTATTTTTCTTTGTTGCAAATCTCGCACCACATAATTCTTTCCCTCTAAATGAAAATTGGAGAAAAAATTTGCTTATTTAATTCCACATTTCACGAGTCCTTTCTCATTTAATTCAAGTGTGTAATTCATAGCTCTGTCATATTTTAAAATTATGAGCTAATATTAGTTGTCACCATCTTGTTGCTCACTTAAATTCATCACTTTTGGGGTATCATAGTAACAAATTGATGGATTTATTTCATTATTGTGAAATAATGATAACACCTATCATTATGTCAAAAATATCATTTCCTTTATGTTTACACCTTATGAGAGTTAGTGGTATGTGTAGTCAAGGATATGTAGGTACTTGTAGAAGCCTGCAATAACATCGATAATCTTGACCACAAAGAGATCTATTAAGTAGTTAGTATTCCCAATATTGAAAGAGGAAGCAAATAAAAATATGCATAATCATCAAAGTCAAGGACTATGAGTTGTTTGGCCATGATTTCACAATGTTTCACATATGATGGCATGTCGAGAAAAGATCCTATAGTATCCATCGCATCTGCTACTTTTTTCTTGATTCTTAGGATCTACTCAAATGATATCATTTCAAAATGTTTATTTTGTCTTCCACCAAGGCCTTGTAGGGGATGAGTTTGTCAACCTTAGTGTTGTAACTACCATTGAAATAGTTGATAATTAGTTTAGGGTCTTTGAACACTTTTAATTGCTGGATCTTCGATTGGAAAAATATCTTGAGCCCTATAATTAGTGCTTCATACCCTACTTTATTGTTGGTGAAGTCAAAGCTCATCTTGTATGGTCTCAGAATGGAATATCCTTGGGGAGTGATAAATACTATACCAACACATGATCCTTTTTATGTATGTGAACCATCAAATTATAATTTCCACTATTTCCTCTCCTCAAGAGAAAGTATTCTTTCATTTAGAAACTCTATTAGCATCAGATGACTAGAAGGTAATGGTTCATCTTCTAGTTGGTCTGCAATAGATTGTCCCTTGATTAATTGTCTATCCATTTAATCTATGTAGAAATAACTGAGAATAATGAGCCATTTGGAGAGACATCCTGCCAATGTAGCTTTAATCAATAAGTATTTCAATGGATCCATTTTTTCTACTAGGATCATCTTGTGACTTAACATGTAATGTCTAAGTTTTTGAGAAGAAAAAACTACAACCAAACATACTCTTTTAATTGGATTGTAGTTCAGTTCATATGCCACAAGTGTTCAATTGATATAATAGATGAATAATTCCTTTCCTTAAGAATCATTTTGTTCCAACAATGCCCTTAGTGAGTGTTCTATAGCCTATATGTATAACAGTAGGGGATGATCTGGAATAGGTTCCACTAAGACTGGTGCTAAGAGAAGATAGTCCTTCAATACTTGAAATGTAGCTTGGTAATATTTTGTCCATGTGAATTTGACATCTTTGTGTAGAAAGTATTGGAATGGATGGCATTTGTCAGCTAGCTGTGATATGAATTGTCTCACTAATTGTAGCTTTCCTTGTAGACTTTACAGGTTTTTCAAGGTTTTTGGTGGAGGAATATTAATAATAACTTGTACTTTTTGGGGATTGATCTCTATTCCTCTGTGGGAGATAATGAATCCCAAAACATTTCTTGATGTGACTCCAAAGACACATTTATTTGGGTTTAACCGTACCTTGTATTCTTGGAGTCTATTACAGATTGGTCCCAATACTGATAAATGTAGATTTGTTTGAATGGATTTTGCAAATATGTCATCGACTTAGTCTTCCATTGTTATATGCATCATGTCATGAAAGATAGGCATCATTTCTCTTTGATATGTTGCTCCTGCATTTTTAGACCAAAGGGAATGGCATGCCAACAATAAGTACCCCATGCACAAGTGAAAGGTTTTTTAAGTTGATCTTCTGGTGCTATCTTGATTTGATTAAATCTAGAGAAACCTTTCGTTAGTGACAACATATCATACCCTGAAGTTAGATCAATGATCACGTCAATGTTTGGTAAGGGGAAGTCATCTTTTGGGAAAGCCAAATTGAGATCCCTAAAGTCAATACAAATTATTATGGCTCTACATGACTTATATACAGATACCAGATTAGATATCCAATTAGCATAATCAATAGGACTGAAAAATCCCGCATCTATTAGTTTCTTCAATTTGGATTTGACCAATAATGCAATCTTTGGATGCATCTTTCATAGCTTCTGATTGTATGGATTTTCCCCTGGCTTTAGTGGCAAATGATGTAGTATTAATTCAGGATCTAACCCAGGCATGTTAGAGTATGACCAAGCAAAGTTTTTTTTCCTATCCTTAAAGAACTAAATGAAATGTTCTCTTTCTTCTAGTGTTAATGATTTTGCCAAGTGGATAAATCATTGTGTTTCTTCAGTGCCAATATTGATTTTTACTATCTTCTCTATTAGTAATGGTGAATTTTATTTTGTAATGGGAAGTATATCAATCTCTCCATCCTTGGGCACCTTAGAGAGGTTTTCACCTTTAGATATGTCTTTTATTTTTACTATTTTGCACCTAAAAGGTGTCTTTCAGTTTTCACCTAATACCCTTATACTTTCTTTTTTAATTTTACAACTAGAAGATTAATATAACTCCCCAAATTATGTTGTGCTATCCAATTCAATGTTAAAACCTTCCTTGTGGCCTCCCATGGGTATGCCTTGTCTTAGCCTGAAAAATTGAACAATAGCTTCACCATTTTAAAAGACATCTATGGTCGGTGTATTTTGTTGTTCCCAATCTATAAGGTTAGGGTAGAACAAAGTTATGTTGTCTTTGGTTTGGAAGGATGAAATTGGGAGTTTGGTTAAGGTATTCACATATGATTCAGACACTGATTAATGAGTTTTAGATGAGGATGAGGATGAATTTTCAAATCAGGCCTAAAATTCTTTGATCCATGCTCGGTGGTCATTGGGCCTATCTTGTAAAGAGATTCAGGAAATAGCAATGTTAAGGTGAAAGGTTCTGGTAGTGTGGGGGGAATTCCACTCGTAGTCACTCAAGTCTGTGTCTAAATAGAGTTTCTCAAATGTATCAACTTTGTTATAAATAAAAGCATTAATATTAGAGGGTAGCGAGATATTTGTGATGCCTTATGCCTATGGTCTATAACCCAAGTTGTGATGATTTATTTTTTGGGTTGGTTCAATTGGCTCAATAATTCCTTGTTCCTTTTTTCCTAATGCAAAGCATGCATTCTACCCTTGTTTTTTTATAATGGTATACCCCCACATATATTCATGCACTAGAATTTTGATCTCGGGATATTTTTCATATGTATACAACCAGGAAGATACATTTTCTTCTATGATCCCTTAATGAACATCTCCCCATCTTACAAAAACTATCGGTGGATAGATGAGTGTTATATTTTTCTTCCTCTACATAGGTTTCCTAGGCTTTCCATCTAAATGGGGTGAGATTGGCAGCTTGCATACACATAATAAGTTTGCATAGGAGTATTATCCACATCCATTTTATTTGACTTGGATTTTAAGCTCTGATGTAGTTAGTTCAGTTGATTTTTCCAAGTTTTCACAATCTGTGTGTTGAGATGAAGAGGCAACAAGTGGCTCCTTATTGTTGGGTACTTGATTGGAAATAGGTCCTCTCAGATTTGTGCAGTACATAAAAAGATCTCTATCACCAATAAAAGTGATTTCAAATCCATCATGAGGAAATTTAAAACATTAATGATAAGTAGAGGGTACTACTTGCATGGAATGGATTCATGGTCACCCTAAGAGCATTTTGTAACCTAGCTCTAGGTCTAGTACTTGGAATGCAATGTCTTGTGTTGCTGGACCTAGTACGATTGGGAGGCTTATTATATCTTGGGAAGGAAATTATTCATCATCAAATGATCTTATTATGATCTTCTTGACAACATCTACACAAATATAAAAATAACCCAGTTCCTTTACCAATTTTAGGGTACAGATATTTAGACCTTCTCTGCCATCTATCAAGACTCGTCTTATTTTATGGAGGTGGAAAAAGACTTCAAGGTGCCAAGGATAATTGTGAGATGATTTATAGGTTGGGATATCTTTCTTAGTGAAGGAAATATGATGTTGTGTGGATATAATTCCCACCGTGTCTTGAAACTCATCAACATTTATGTCTTTTGGAATATATTCTTGTTGCAGGGCTTCATCTAATGCTTCTTTGTGATTTGGTGATATGCAAAGTAATTAATAGATGAAAATTTGTGCCAAGGTCTTCTTTAGATGGTCCAATAGGTTATACTAATTCGATGGTGAGGTAGAGGACTTATTTGGTACTACAAATTTTGATGGGGCTCCTTGCACTGTGATTTTAGAACAATGGGTAGTAACAACACAAATAGTATCGAGACCTCAGATAGTGATAGTTTTTATGGTCATATCAGGATTAGGTTTGGGATAGGTGAAGTTTGGCTTATTTTTATGTCTAGGAGTGGAGAACTTAAATTTTCCATGATCCATCAATGGCTTTGTGAAGATTTTGTGATCTTGGTTAGTTGTGCCCATATTTGTGATAACTTCTATTTTACTAGGAGCAATGAAATCTTGGACAATAATATTCAATTTCATGAAAATTGTTATATTTTGTCCCTTAGTTTCATGATAGTCACAATAAGAATTGTTATTTCACCATGTTGGTTTTCTAGTACCTTCGTAATGTCTGATTTCTGGTAAGGTGACCGAATGAGATTGTAGTAATTTCTCAAGAACTTTCTCAAGAGGTTTTGAAAGAGGCAAAAGTATCAATGTGGAGTGATTTTATTTATTGCAAGGCTTTGTTGGTAGGTCTGGTGCATTTTTAACCCTCTTGGTAGTGCAGAGATCTATTAATGTTATTTCCATGACAATGTTGTGTGAATAGTTGGATATGAACTTCTCAGCTAATTCATTCCATGATCGTATCTCAGGAGGAAATTTGGAAAACCACTCCATGGCTGGCCCACCAAGATTACATGGAAACATTTTCATCATGTAGCTGTCATTGTATGCCCCTTTTATGTAAGCTATGAAGAATTCATGTATATGGTCCCGTAGATCACCCTTTTCCTTGTATTTGTCAAATTTAGGCATCTCAAAATTGTGTGGAAAAGGTGGCATGTGCAATGTCTTATCAAATGGGTAAGGAATAAGATCCACAATAGTGTAAGACCTCTTAGGTGCACTTATTTTCAAGTTAATGAATTGTTTCTGGAGGATTTGGAGCCATTGAGAAAAGGACTCAGTGTAAATGGAACCGTGTTAGAATAAAAAATGTTGCTCCACTGTTATAAGATGGTGTCTGGCTGTATGAGGGCCCATAACCCAAGTTCATGTAGGCCACAAGCACATGTGGTGGAACGTATTGAGGTTGTAGAATATGTAGAGGTTGTGGAATTTACTACAATTATGTTTAACATATTGAGAAGATGGGGTGTATGGAGGTTGTTGATTATGTTGGGGTGGTGGGATGTTTGGAAGCTGTTGTTGAGATGGTGGAATGTATGAAGGCTGCTGCTGAGGGGGTTTAATGTATCAAGGATGCTACTAAGGGGGTGGAATATATGAAGGCTACTGCTGAGGGTGTGTAATGTATGAAGGTTGTTGCTAAGGTGGTAGAATGTATGGAGATGTTATTTGAGCAATTTCTCTCATCATTAAGCCACTTTTATTATATCAAAATTGAGTACCATCATACTTAGATATTATAGATCTAGGCATGACTATCCATTTGCATTCTAATAAGCACTCTGAATAGACAAGGAATGTGGGCCAATAAATTTAGGTCAGGCATTAATTGTCAAGGTATGTGTGGCGTATCATAACCAATTTATCTATTGCAAGCTTTGCAATTAAATATCACATGTGGTTGTAAAGGCTCTTACCACAGACACCCAAAATACTCTGTTAAGATTTCTCTGTCAACATTCCACAGACAAAAGACAAAAAGATGACTTATGAACTATCACAACATCTCTAATCACTTAGGTGGAATCATGGAGATGCATAGGAACATAACTTGTGAAAATCAAGACATAATAAGACCAATTGGACTCAACAAGTAAGCAACCATACTGATTTATGTGTCTGTATTTTTGTAGTTTTTGGGACATTGATTTGTTGAAATTTTGCTAATGCTATCAGATGAAGTATAGGGTACCCCGTATAAGACCGCTTCATCTAGTTTTGAGTGTTCCCTTCCTTGTCTAAAATAACATAATTGTCTTGACAAAAGACTGTGATATGGGACTATATTGATAGATGAGATAGCTTGATCAATATGACTGAGGACTTGCTGATGAGTTTGACTATTTTGACTTGGTTTTGCTAAAGCTCAGACTTGTTGTATGGCATTGTTCAATTCCTATTTCAAAATTCAAAAGAACTGAATTGATATACAAAGGAAATTTATTGCAGAATTTTCTCGATTTTATGATGTTTTTGGTTGTTTGAAGGAAAAAATTTAGGACTTTTTATAACTGTTTTCAGTCCACCATAGGGTTCTTATGTTTAGAGTCAAGGTATGTGCAGTGTATCACATAATTGAAGGCCCTTATCATAAAGACCCCATACATGGTCTCCCTAGATGAATATTTTTATGTTTTTCAATTATTTTTGAGCTTTTTGAAGATTTTTTTATATTTAGAGATTTTTCAGGACATTTTAGAATTTTTAGAGATTTTTTTAGTTCTTAATGGATCATGACATTGGGTGGACCCAATCTGGATAGAGTGGGAATTTTATTACAAAATGGCCATGGTGGTCTGACTTTGTGTGGGATATGAGATGATGGGACAAGGACAATTAATAAGTCATCAAGCCATGATGCATTTTAATGCAATATTATGAGGTGAAACTACAAGTGAAACCAATGTGGAGTTATGATAGATGGTAGAGAAATAATCTCTACACATGGAACTAGATTGCCTAATTTTCACCATGGTACTTGGCCAAGGTTCCATCAAAGTGGTTTTCACCATAGGACAAATTTATTTATCTTGTATTTCTATTTTTGTGTCACCAAAGACACCTAATCACCATGTTTTCTCCAAGGTAACCGTTTGTTTCTTTTTTATTTTTATTTTTAATTTTTTTAAATGGGTCTACTCTTATAGTTATGAATAGAACTTGTGCAGATGCAAGTTGTTAATGGGTCTAATAGAGGCTCACCCTTTGATGTGGATACCTGATATGCTCCAGACCCATAAATTTATGTGATGATGTAAGGACCCAATCAATTTGGTTCAACCTTTCCTGTATTTTCTCTTTTTGTCTGAATCGTTTAATTTTCCATTAGGAATAGGTCACCAACATCAAAAGATATGGGGATGACCATTTTGTTGTAGCTTCTCATGATATGTTGCTGATATGCTTGCAAATGTGTCAAATCCCTTTGTCTCTTCTCATCAAGAAACTTTAGTTCTTGTAGTCGAGATACTGTAATCCTCATCTGAGATGATGTGCTAAAGGGATATACACAATGATGGGAGCTCAACCTCCATTAGAAAGATAAATTTTGTATAATATACTAGTGAATATGGAGCAACTTCTATAGGAGTATGAAAACTAATGCAATATTCCCATAAGATGGGGTTGAGTTGGAGGTGTTAATCTTGACCGCCTTCATTGACTATCTTTTTCAAAAAAATTATAATTGTTTTGTTTGTAGCCTCAACCTTTCCATTACGTTGGGGAAAGTAGAACGATGAATAACTATGATAGATATGGAATTTATGACAAATATTGTCTACTTGTTTATTTTTAAAAGGGGAACCATGGCCTGTAATGATGGTATTTGAAACACCATATCGGCTAATGATATAGTTCAAGAGAAACTTGGAAATCTATTTTCCAGTGGTGTAGATCATTGGAATTGCTTCAAACCACTTTTTGAAATACTCACTGTTTGTGATTATATACTTATGACCATCAGAGGATAAGGTATGTATATTTCCAACTAGGTTGAACCCCCATTAAAAAAGGACCACAATGATGTAAGTGGTTGCAACTACTGAGAAGGTGCATGGACGAGGTTCTCATGTATCTAGCACTTTATATATTTTTGTACATATAGGAAAATATATGTTTATATTGTAGGCCAATAATATCAAATTCTTAAAGGATTCTTGGCTAAGGTCAAGCCACTAGAATGAGCACCACAAATGCCCTTGTGTACTTCAATTTTTTTTTTTTTTGTGATTCTTCTAAGTTGAGACATTTGAGGAGTGTTTCATTCAGACTATGTTGGTAATTTGCATTGACTATGATAGTGTATTGAGAGGCTTTCCTTATCAAGGAATTCTTTTGGTCCTGGGACAAGTTAATGGGATTGTTTGGCTAGTTAGGTAGGTGTATATATCTTGGTACCAATGAGAATTAGGACCAATGATTTTGCACATGACCTCAGATTTGGGAACTTCAAAGGTAGGGACTATGAGTCATTCGTCCATGAACTCACAATGTGTCACATCTCATAATGTGTCACATATGATGGCATGTCAAGCAAAGATCCTATAGTATCCATTACATCTGCTACTTTATTCTTGATTCTCAGGATCTTCTCAAATGATATTATTTCAAAATGTTGTTTTTTGTCTTACGCCAAGGCCTTGTAGGGAATGAGTTTGTCATCCTTAGTGTCATAAATACCGTTGACTTGGTTGATAATTAGTTGAGAGTCTTTGAACACTTGTAATTTCTAGATCTTCAACTAGACAACTATCTTGAGCCCTATGATTAGTGTTTCATACCCTACTTTATTGTTGGTGCAGTCAAATCTCATCTTATATAATCTCATAATGGAATCTCCTTGGGGAGTAATAAATACTATGCCAACGTCTGATCCTTTTTGTGTGTGTGAACCGTCAAAGTATAAATGCCACAGTTTCCTCTCCTCAAGACCAAGTATGTTTCATCTGGAAACTCTATTAGCATCAGATGAATAGAAGGTAATGATGTATCTTCTAGTTGATCTGCAATAGCTTGTCCCTTGATTTCTTTTCTATCCATTTATTATATGTCAAATTCACTGAGAATCATGACCCATTTGACGAGGCATCTAGTCAATGTAGCTTTACTCAATAGATATTTTAATGGATCCATTTTTCTATTAGGATCATCTTGTGACTTAACATGTAATGTATGAGTTTTTGAGAAGAAAAAACTACAACCAAGCAGGCTCTTTCAATTGGACTGTAGTTCAATTCATATGCCACAAGTGTTTGACTGATATAATAGATGGTTCTTTTCCTTCCTTAAGAATCATTTTGTGCCAAAAATTTCCTCAGTGAGTGTTCTGTAGTCGAGATGTATAGCAGTAGGGATGATCTGGAATAGGTGCCACTAAGACTGGTGCTAAGAGAAAATAATCCTTCAATACTTGAAATGTGACTTGGAAATATTTTGTCCATGTAAATTTGATATCTTTGTGTAGAAAGTATTGGAACAGATGGCATTTTTCAGCTACGTATGATATGAATTGTCTCACTAATTGTAGTCTTCCTTGTAGACTTTACATGTTTTTCAAGGTTTTTGGTGAAGGAATATTAATAATAGCTTGTAATTTTTTGGGATCGATCTCTATTCCTCTATGGGAGACAATGAATCCCAACAAATTTCCTGATGTGACTCCAAAGACACATTTCTTTGGGTTTAACTGTACCTTGTATTCTTGGAGTTTGTTAAATATTGGTCCCAAAACTAATAAATGTAGATTTATCTCTAGGGATTTTGCAAATATGTCATTGACACACTATTACATGGTTATATGCATCATTTCATGAAAGATAGTCATCATTTCTCTTTGATATGTTTCTCCTACATTTTTTAGACCAAAGGGCATGCCACACCAACAATAAGTACCACATATACAAGTGAAAGTTTTTTTAAGTTGATCTTCTAGTGCTATCTTGATATGATTATATTCGGAGAAACCTTCTGTTAGTGACAACATCTTCTACCCTAAAGTTAGATCAATGAACATGTCAATGTTTGGTAAGGGGAAGTCATCTTTTTGGAAAGCCAAATTGAGATCCCGGAAGTTGATGCAAATTCTTACGAATCATTGTGACTTAGATACAAATACCAGATTGGATATCCAATTTGCCTTTGACCAATAGTGTAATCTTTGGATGCATCTTTTGTATCCTCTGTTTGTATGGATTTTCGCCCAGCTTTAGTGGAAAATGATGTAGTACCAATTCAGGATCTAACCCAGGCATATTAGAGTATGACCAAGAAAAGTTGATTTTCCTATCGTTAAATAACTGAATGAACTGTTCTCTTTCTTCTAGTGTTAATGATTCTTCCAAGTGGATAAATCATTGGGTTTCTTCAGTGCCAATTTTGATTGTTACTAACTTCTCTATAAGTAATGGTGAATTTTATTTTTTAATGGGAAGTATATCAATCTCTCCATCCTTGGGAACCTCAGAGACATTTTCACCTTTGGATAAGTCTTTTATTTTAACTATTTTGCAGCTAGAAGGTGCCTTTCAGTTTTCACCTAATAACCTTATACTTTATTTTTCAATTTTATAACTAGAAGATTGATATAACTCCCAAAAGTATGTTGTTCTATCCAATTCAATGATAAAACCTTCCTTGTGGTCTCCGATAGGTATGCCTTGTCTTGGCATGAAAAATTCAACAATAGATTCATCATTTTCAAAAACATCTATAATCGGTGGAATTTGTTGTTCCCAATATATAAGGTATGAAATTGGGAGTTTGGTTAAGGTATTGACATGTGATTTAGATACTGATTCATGAGTTTTAGATGAGGATGAGGATGAATTTTTAGATCAGGCCCAAAATGATTTGATCAACACTTGCTGGTCAGTAGGCCTATCTTGTAAAGAGAGTCAGGAAATAGAAATGTTAAGGTAGAAGGTGCTAGTAATGTGGAGGGAATTCCACTCATAGTTATTTGAGTCTGTGTATGAATAGAGTTCATCAAATGTCTCAACTTTGTTATAAACAAAAGCGTTAATATTAGAGGGTAGCGATATTTTTGTGATGTCTTCTACCTATGGTATATAACCCAAGTCACAATTATTTATGTTTTGGCTTGGTTCAATTGGATCAATAATTCCTTATTCATTTTTGTCTAAAGCAGAGTGTCCTTTATACCCTTGTTTTTGGACAATGCTATACCCCCGTCAATATTCATGTACTGGAATTTTGATCTTATGGGATTATTCATCTCTATACAACTAGGAAGATAAATTTTCTTCTATGATATCTTCATGAATGTCTCCCCATCTTATTAACACTATCATTGAATAGATAAGTGTTAACTTTTGCCTCCTCTACATAGGCTGCCTAGTATTTCCATACGAAGGGGGTGAGATTGGTAGCTTGCATACACAGAAGAAGTCTGTATAGGAGTATTCTCCACATTCCTTCTCTTTGACTTGGATTTTGAGCTCTGATGTAGTTATTTGAGTTGATTTTTCCAGGTCTACACAATCTATGTGTTGAGATGAAGAGGAAATGAATGCCTCTTGATTGTTGGGTACTTGATTGGAAATAGGTCCGCTCAGATTTGTGTAGTACAGAAAATGATCTCTATCACCAATCAAAGTGATTTCAAATCCATCATGAGGAAATTTCAAACATTAAGGATAATTAGAGGGTACTGCTTGCATGGAATGGGTTCACGGTCGTCCTAAGAGCATGTTGTAACCTATCTCTAGTTCTAGTACTTGGAATGTAGTGTCTTGTGTTGTTGGACCTAGTCTGATTGGGAGGCTTATTATACCTTAGGAAGGATGTTCTTCATCATCATATGCTCTTGTTATGATATTCTTGGGAAAATCTACACAACTGTCAAAATAGTTGAGTGCCTCCACCAATTTTAGGGTACAGATATTTAGGCATGCTCTGCCATCTATCAAGACTCGTCTTATTTTATGGAAGTTGAAAAAGACTTCAAGGTGCAAAGGATCATTCTGAGATAGTTTATGGGTTGGGATATATTTCTCAGTGAAGGAAACGTGATGTTGTGTGGATACATTTCTCACCATGGATCGAAACTCATCAACATTTATTTCTTTCAGAATAGATTCTTGTTGCAAGTCTTCATCTAATGCTTCTTTGTGATTTGGAGATATAAGAAGTAATTCATAGATAAAAATTTGAGCTGAGGTCTTCTTCTAATAGTCTAATAGGTTATACCAACTTGGTGGTGATTTAGACGACTTATTTAATACTACAACTTTTGATGGGGCTCCTTGCACTTTGATTTTAGAATGATGGGTAGTAACAACAAAAATGGTGTCAAGACCTCAGATAGTGATAGGGTTTATGGTCAGACCAAGATTAAGTTTGGGATAGGTGAATTTTTCCTTATTTTCATATCTAGAAGTTGAGACACACCCTTGACTATCTAATCAAGCTTGGGTCAAGAATCAACAACCAAGAAGGTATTGAAGTTGTCAGATTTGAGATAGTGATAGAAAAATAAAACATGATCAAGCACAGAATGCCAGAAATCCTGAAATGAGGTTGAGGTTAGCATGAAATTATATAGGAATTAAATTTAAAATGCTACATTTATCCCCCACTTTAGTAGGAGTATGAACCTACATTCATACTCTTGATAAAGTAGAAAGTAATATTAAAAAGTTTTCATCAATGTATTAAAGAGGCAAGAAACACAAATCCCATATCTTGTTAATCTAACAACAAGTTAAAATGAGCAACATGTGAATAGGAAAGAGAGAGCATGACTATTTTTTCCTAGTAAGTTTATTCTTACTATGAGTCATGTAGATATTCAATGTAAGGAGTGTCAAATAGTATAGAAAATAGTTGTGGAAAACATTTATGACCGTGGTTATAATTTATTATAAAAACATGGATTCAATGGGAATGGATGAGGAAAATATGAAAAAGGAATCCAAGTTCCCTTAGGAAATGGGGGGAATGATCATTCTTATGAATTAGGATTTAATCCTTGTAAGCAACCACAAATAGTTACTGTTAACACCATTGTGAATCTTAATTTTAAACATGTTCTAGGGTGTGCACAACAAAGTGTTGAGAGTAGTAAGAAACATATGAAAGACTTTGGTTTTGAGTCTCCTTCTTTGTCCACACCCTCTCCTTCATCATCCAACACTTCTCCTACATTTACTTTTAATAAAGAAATAATTTTGCCTAAACTTATTCGTGCCAAGGTGATTACTAGACCTAAACAAAAAAATAAAAGTAGTCAACATCTTATAACTCTTACATTTTGTATGTGTCACCGCTATCATGATCACTCTACTAATAACTGCCAAGCTTTACATTACAAAATCAAAAAACTTGTTTATAATGGTATAATTTGTATGTCATCTCGCAATAAGTTATTTTTCAATACTAATTTTTCTAAATTACATCTAAGTCCCTA
The DNA here is from genome assembly GCA_018584345.1 of Thuja plicata. Lineage (NCBI taxonomy): Eukaryota > Viridiplantae > Streptophyta > Pinopsida > Cupressales > Cupressaceae > Thuja > Thuja plicata. The sequence continues at coordinate 325,125 of MU226061.1, read as the reverse complement.
TTATTATGCTCCACACTATGTAATGTTGTTAGTTTATAGCTCGGGGCTCATTTTCATGCATAGTGTAGTATACTTTATGAGTAGCATAATATTTTCCCTTGTTCCTACACTTGGGGGCAAGGGTATTCTATCATTCTCTCTCATTCTTCTTTAAGGATCTGCTTTTACATTGGATAAGTATTATTTATCTCACATGTGACATCCAATCATACATAGAAATGTTGGTTTACATTAAGGATATGCATCCTTGATCATAGCCTTTTTCATTGTTCGCTATTGGGTTTTCATGTAAGATAAATCCCTTACCCTAGAGACTAAACAATGCATCATCCTTCACAAAGATCCCTTTTCATATTTCTTGCATGGTATCTCCTTGCATTTATCCCTTTCATGAACTCATAGGAGCTGTGACCTCTTTGGTTTGGACTGGGCGTTGCTTGTGGATACTGTCTTGGTGTTAAAAGTGCTTCATCCTTGTTCTTTTATCTTCCTCAATATGAAAAATAGAACTTATGTTTCCATATTAAGGGGGTGCATACATGGCATTCATATTGCATTTTTTTTTTCACTTTAAGCATTACAGGTAGAGTACACTAGCATAACACAATTTTCTAGGCCCAATTACTCTTTCTTTTTTACATATTTTAGGATTGGTTGACTAGCATAACACAATTTGCTAGACCATTTGACCTATCCTGGCAGAAAAATCAATCCTCATGTATACAACTGACCTGATTCATTCATGAAGTACACACATAAAAATAGGCGAAGCCACCAGAAGGTACAAGGCTTTTGATAGGATTGACTAGCACAACACACAAACTTGCTAGAACTTTCAATTCTATCTTTTCTATGGTTCACAATAAGACAAGCATTCTTACTGGGCCGAGACAGTCACCCTTCCCTCTTTTTGTTTATAAATTTCTCTCTTGTCTTAGTTTTGGATTTGATGAGGACTCAAGTTACTTAGGGGCTTGACATTTCCTTGTCTCCTTAGCTTTGATGAGATCATCTCATGCATTTTATCTACTTTACCATGAGTTTGAGCTTGACTCATACTCCAGCTAAAGTGGGGGTTAAATGTACAGTATTAAAATTTATCACCCATTAATTTGGAAGCTCAAAGAACTTTTTAGGCCCCATTTTAGAGATCTCCTAAAAAATGGATGCCTTTATGCTTGATTTGATGCTTTTTCCTTGATTTGTTTCTATTTTTGTCCATTTATTTTGCACCTCCGAGATCCTAAGGAATTTTTTGTGGATTATGCCTCCTAGGGTACAGTTTTAAATCAAACTATACCTTGGGTATAGTTCAAAGTCTATTTGTACCTTGGGTATAGGTCTAGGTTGATCTGTACCTGAGGCATTTGTTTCACGGGAACTCCATCCCATTTCGGTGTTTTTCATATTTTCCCGCCCAATGCAGTCAGTTTTCTTTATTTTGACACCTGAAATCGGTATAAAAGTAGGCCTATTCACTTCATTTGATAATCCACTAATTTATAAGCAATCCAAATTCTAGATCCACAAGTTCTATATCTATTACATCCACTTTTACAAGCAAGATCCATTACATACATGCTCAAGCCATCAATTGCAAGCTATCAAGTTCAAGGTGCATTCAAGGAGTTCAAGAAAAGAAATGATTCATTGAATGCATTCACTCCATTCAATCAAACATGCATTTCCTTCCATATATCTAGATTCTTTCTTCGTTGGAGATAGTGGAGTTGGCCATCAAGGGAGGAAACCTACATTCATCAACATTGCACAAGCATTCAACCATTAAAGCATTCAAATATACTTACATCCATGATCTATGCTTTGGAACTTGTAGATCTATTGTATTTTTGAAGACATCCAATATCCTACATTCTATATACAAGCATTCATACATCTTTGTGGGTAGCATATTCAAATCCACCATGAAAGTTTGACAAGCCAGGTGAATATTTACATTTGTCTTTCTTTTACATGATTTTATTTCAATCCAAGGTTAATTCCTAAATGGGGGATTTAACAAGGCAAGCCCCTTCCCCCCCAATGAATTACATTTTTCTTGTGTAAAAGTAGATTTGTAGGTTTTCATGTTTTCAGGATTAGATTCGACTGATTTAGGGTTACAGTTTCTGTCAGACATTCAGATCTCAATTTTTTGGATAGTGTGGGTACAAGTCAACCTTGAACTATACCCAAGTTAAATCTATACCCTCCAAGTCAACCTATTCCTGGGACCTTAAAATTTTCATAATCAATAGATTTGAGCTTGCAGGTTCCGAATCCAGTGCGGTTTTAGTTTCTGTTGCAGTCTGCTACTCCATTTTTAGATATGATCTTGTGACCTCTACTATCCCTCAAGGTGAGTCCAATTTACTCTTTATCATTTAATAATACTTTCTTTTAAATATCAGATTAGGTATTTTTATGTGCTTGATTGTGACATGTGATTCTATTTTACTTGCATTGCATTTAATCAATCAACTAGCCTTAGGTCATTTAATCATACACAAACAATCTCAATTGGCATAAAAACAATTAAGGGAAAGTGAAAACAAATTAAAAATATATGTTTTAGATATTCACCCTTATAAGGACTTTAATTTTACATTAGTACCCCTATATCCATTTGGGTTGTGCTAATCTAATTTGGATTCTCTTGAAGGTTATATTTGGGTATCCCTCTTTCTCTTTCCCTAATGTTCATAAAAGACTTGGTGATTCAACCACCTTCACCTTCTTTTTTTATGCTACACCATTATACATCTCTCTAATGTAAGGCTTATCCATGGCAGTGTAGCGAAGCAAGCCAATAATGTGCTCGGTGAAGCAAACGAGATACTCTACATGATCCCACCACAAGTTATCCAATATCCTTTACTTAATTCTTGTTGCTCAATCACTATTTCTTTTCCTCCATTCAAACCAATTATTGGCAATCACCATGTTGAAAAGTGTCACTTGCACTTTCACAAGTTGTCTCAAGATAATTATGTTAGATGTAAAATGGATCTCAACAACCTATAATAGAATTTAAAGAAAAAATATAATTTAATAGAGACAAACCTTTTTGAGAATACACATTATACAAACAAATTAAGAAAATAAGAAAATGTAAAATACTAATTTATTTAATTAAATTACAACTTCAAGTTCACTTACCTTTAATAGCTCCAAACTTGAAAATAATACAAAAATTTCTTGAGTCATGTGGTGGTTGGTGACAAACATATGGATTTCCTCAACCTCTACATCCACCTCCTTGATCCACCCAATTTTATTCCCAATCTTTTGTTTGTTATGAATTGAACACCGTTTTTAGGTCCTACTGTCTCAATGGCTTGAGAATATCATAAATAAATTTCCCATCTTTTACTTCCCCCTAACAATCCACAAATTTCAAAAACATTGCCTCTTTATGGGACATCGTTATGACATTGATCAAGGGGTGATTTATTGCATCCGTCCACCCATATGAAAATAATGGATAATCTTGTCTCAACCCATGAATCCCTTATGGGCTTAAAATAATCCTCAACCCCCTTGACCTCTCTTTCCAACAAGGTGTTACATACCTTTTCATAACTCGGGCCCATATACCCTCTTGGAGCACAATTGGCACTTTTCAACATCTTGTTCTAGTATGGAGAGAAAACAACATTGAAAGGAAACCCATTTGCATATATGCATCTTTCTATATCTTGGTCAATAATTACTTGACTCTCATTATAAATGATATTTCCAAAGGTCCCTTTCTTTTGCGCGGAATTAGTGCCTTAGTTTTAGTTTCCATATCAGTTATGGCAGTATAAAATCGGTGGTCTTCTATCACAACATTTGAAGATGGGGAGTGCATTCCCTTTTTTTAACAGACATATTTGTCTACATGTTCTCTTTTCTGCTTGTTCACGCTCCATGATATATTTTAACAACGTTTCATTTGGTATAGGTGCTCCTTTTTTTCAAGGGCATTCCTTGATTCCTTTTCCACGCAATCCACACAAATTTCCTACCACCTGATAATATAAACTATTTATTTCTACGTCACAAACCTGACATTTCCAATGGAATCCCCCACCTCTTGAAAGCCTTTTTACAATATCATCATACTCTGACAAAGGATAATCAAAATTTGGATCTATTTTTTGTTGTTTAGGATTAGGACACAATTGTAAGAAAATCACAAAGAACCTTAACTATGATTATTATAGGGGCTTCAAACCTCTATGTTGAAATTTCTTAATTGTCTTGATTACTCTCTAGTGAAATCTTGTTAATCTCTATGAATGGTGGTGAGAGAAATATACACTAGTAATTTTTCCAACTAAGTTATAACATAAGAAAAGAGTAAAACTAGGTCTATAGTGATTTTCGACCCAAAAGAAAATTGTATTGAGGATTAGAACATGACTGTACATTGAAAATAAATATCTCTGGCGATTCAAGAGCTCAAATTTTTGGGGTTATTTAGAAACATGTTCTTAGATCTAGGTCTCATTTCCTTATCCTTTTCTTATCATGGAAAATGATAGAAATTAGCAAAATAATCTTGAAACACAACTAATGGGAAGGACACCAATATGAGTGCAAAAACATAAGGTAGAAGTTTTAAAGTGGTCAAATTTCAACCTTACATTAGGTAGAAGTGGAAAATATTGACCCTAAAGAGAAAAGGTTGTCGATCATATGGGGGATTAACTAAGTTGTGTGAATATAAGTTGGGTTCTCTAATGAATGGTTGATTACAAAGAATTTTAATCAGCTAGATAATTGAAATTGATGTGTTCTTTGATTTTAAAGGCATCACAAACTTGCAAAGGGCTATAATTGTCCAAATAAAGTTAAGAACACTTTATGTTGTGGTAGAAGGAGATGTAATTGGTTGGTTTTTAAAATAAAGGTTAAGTTCTTGAAGTAGTTTCTATCAAATAGAATTCTGCAAGTTTCAAATAAAGTCTAAAAATCATAAAATTAGTGTAGTGTTTTAACGGTGTGTGCATTGACTACCAAGAGGAGATAAGAATGCTTAAACTCTAAACCATTGAATAAACATACTAGTGTAATGTTGAAGGAGGAGAGGAGGTGTTCACTATACTATGCATACAAACTGGGAACAAGGTCTATTTCCCTCTTCTTGATTATATTAAAGGAGAGTGAATCCAGTAAGCTCACCCTCAAATTTGATTAAAAGGGATTGAGAAGTAGGTGGGTTTACTATCCTTGTTTAAGTTGAAATGGACTATGCAAAAGGTGTGAGCTTGATGCTAGATCTAGAGCCAAAGGTCAAAATTGAGGGTTTTTCTATACACAACAAATCACAAAACAAACATGTAGACAAGAGTTACAAATAAGGAAAGAGAAGTAAAAAAGGAGCCTATGTCTTAAATTTGGGCTAGAATCTAGAGTTCAATGTCATTTGGGGTGTCCTTGACCTAGGAAGGCCAGATGCACATGAAAATTGTATTTCTAGAATCACAATATTACTCAGAACCTTCCCCAAAAATTTGTCAAAAATGTATAGGTCAATGTCGGGCAAAGTGATCTCGACCCTGCTTTTTTAGATCTGCAAAATCTAAATCTGTAGGTTTTTCTGCTCAATTTGATTTTAAATTTGTTTCTTCTAATCTTTCCACCTGCACATGTAGAGGAAATAAATTATTGAATTGATGGGGTTTTTCCTAGGTCAAACCCCATTTTTGAAATTAAACATGAAATTGAACTAAAATATAATTGAATTGAAAAGGCCAATGGAGGAATATTGTGATTATTAATTTTTTGTGTTTTGGTTCTTGCCATAAAGGTTCAAATCCCATTTGGGATGAGGTCCCCCATTTTTGGCCTCACTAGTTCATATCTCTGGGTCAAAGTGTTTACCCATCTTTTAAATAGAAAAATTGAATTGAAAGAGTGTTATAACATAGCAAAGACTAGATCCAAAATTAAAGTACTAGAATAAAATAGTATATCTTAATGAGTCTCTATTGCGTTGAATATTGATAAAGATGATGATGTCTACTTGTATAGTTGATTTCATAATAGGTTTATCATGGATGCCATCATGAATGGTTGAGATATGAAACTTTACTTCTTGCTTCAAAGCCTTGATGATACTTGATTTATTTCTCAATCGAATTACATAAGATAATTGATAATTGTTATTCATGGTGTCTTGAAAGAGGTAGTTAGGCTTCCTTTTATACCTCTCCTCATGAAATATATTTGAATTTCCAAAGCAGGCCAACATAGAGGAGAAATGTTTGCAACCACAATCCACCCTTTGGAGGGTCCAAAATTGGGCCCCTTTGGCAAGACAAGGGCATCCCAAGCACCCTTGACTAACCAATTAGGGTTGGGTCAAGGATCAACAACCAAGAAGGTTTTGAATTTGTCATATTTGAGATAGTGATAGAAAAATAAAACATGATCAAGCATAGAAGGTCATAAATGCTAAAATGAGGTCGAGGTTAGCATGAAATTTAGAGTGCTACATTTAGCCCCCACTTTAGTAGGATTATGAACCTGCATTCATACTCTTAATAAAGTAGAAAGTAATATTGAAAATCTTTCATCAATGTATTAAAGAGGCAAGAAAGCCAATCCCCTAAGGGACTTAGTATCTTGTCAATCTAACAACAAGCTAAAAGGACAAACACATGAATAGGAAAGAGAAAGAATGACTATAATTTCCTAGTAAGGTTAGTATTATTATGAGTCATATAGAGATTCAATGTAAGGAGAGTCAAATAGTATAGAAAATAGTTGTTTTATTATAGTCAAATCATCCTAAAAACTGGTGTAAAACATTACAAAGAAAAACACGTAGTTTGTAAAGTAACCTAGGAACAAATGACTACAAAAAATTTGTTGTAGTGTGTGTAAAGTGTAACAAAGAGTGGAGTTTATGCCTCCATGTTAAAGTGATTGCATATGCCTTACTAAAAGAATTTTCTCTAAGATAAAATATATGCATCCAAAAAACAAGTGCATTGATAAAATGATATGTCCCTGAGTAAGGAAAAAATCAAGGGCAATGAATAACAAGACAAAAGAGAGCACATAAGGGATCCAATAACTAAGGTCAGTATGTGCATTCTATAACTCATGCACATATCAAGTATAATTGAAATGAATTGAACTCAACCCCTCAATGTAGTGGAACTACAAGCACAATGGAAGAAGAGAACATAAGATGAAAAAACAAAAGTCTTTTTGGGTCAAGATGGTAGAGTCCAAAATAGAGATCTCAATGCTTTACATTATCCTCAAGTGGACAACACAAATGCAAATTTACGATTAGCACATGTATTACATAATATAGATATGACATATATAAAAGTTTAGATACAAATAGAAGAATTATATGCCAAGCTCGGTCCCTTTATTACCTTATACTGATGGAACAACAATGGTCATCCAAAGAGAGTTTAACATTAAAAAAAAAAAGACATATCAAGAAACACATCATGTGGGAAGCACATTATTACAAGAAAACACACAAAAGAGTCTACTAAAAAAGTGAATCTATCCATATAGGTCACTTGCCTCTCAATCTTGCTTACCATCACTTAGGGGTGGTGGAAAAGATGCAAGAGGAACAATAAAAATCATGGTAGTTGGAGCTACAACAAGTTACAAACAAGGACCATGCTCAACTGATGAGTCATTTTGTTTTTCACTAAGAGCTAGAATTGATGCTTTTTAAAATATTGAAGAAAGCTCATGACTTATTTCAATAACCTCATACATATCATCTGACTTAATAGTGTGAATATTGTTAGCATCAATAAATTTTTCATATATATCATCATTCAAATTAATTACAATAGGATCTTTAATGTGAAATGAAAAATCCTTTTTTTAAGACAATTTTAAATTTTTAAGATGATCTTCCTCCCTTGGGACAAGCAAAGGTTAATCATATGGGATCAATTCAATATTTTATGTCTGATGAAAGGAAGTGGTTTGGGAAGCAATTTCATAGGCCTTGGAATGACATTTTTCTCAATGGTGCCTCGCACTACAATTTCTCTTAGTTTCACTAGAGATTTGCTAAGGTTTGGGATCAATCAACATAGACTCCTTTTCTTCCTTTGTAGGAGGAATGGAAGGAACCTCACTAGGTTGAGAGATGAAATATTTTGGACATTTTTAAGATCTAGGTAGTGGGATTGTAACGTATACAGGAGGAATAGAAGGTGTAGGAAGAAGTTCAAGCTATGAATGAGGTGGAATAACCTTAGGCTTACTCAAGGTTTATGCTATTTCATGCTGGAATTTTTTATAAGATAAGAAAAGGACATCTTCTTGTGGTTTCAAATATTCTAATTTTTAATCCAAAAGAAGTAAAAGGTTGTAAAAAAATTTATATATTTGTTATGGATGCTATTGATTTATTTCCTTTCTTATTCACACCCTCCACGATTATTGTGTTTGAGTCAATGAGGTCTTGGATCAGATGTTTCAATCTAAAGTACTTCTTGGTATCATGGTCAGTTTGACAATGGTATTGATAAAACACTTTAGGGTCAAGGAAATTTGGCAAGGGCTTGGAAGTATACATTAGTTTGACAGGAGGAAGCTTAATCACATTAGCATTATTCAATTTTAGCATGATATTATGTAATGATCCAGAAAGAGTAAAATTAGGACATGTAAATATTAATGATAAAGGGGCCACACCTAATGTTGCGACTGCAATTTGTGTATCAATATGGTTTGAAGAATTTCCATTACTCCTGGTGAAATTTTTTATTTGAATTTGAAACTTTTGAAATGATTGTTGAGTGCCATTATTCTTATTAACTAGAGGCATTGATGAAGATGATTCAAATTGACCCTCTTGAAACTAATAATTATGAGGCATTGCACACAATTGTGTTAAATATATAAATTCAAAAAATAACTTATCTCTAATATCTTTTCGTGAATTAGAAATGAAAATTCTTTGAACATCACCATCAAGCAAAGGTTAATCAGTTTTTGAATGCAAATATTTGTATCCACCAATAAAATTAGTCACTTTTTTTAAACTATTTACTTACAATGTATCAAATTACTCAAAGTAATTTAAGGACCAATGTTTTTTTTAAATTATTGTATGAATGCATTAGCCAACTTTTGAAAAGATTCAATAGGTAAAGAGAAAAAGAATAATACAATTGTAAATATTTATCTCTAGAAATGCGAGCAAACAATTTTGTCACAAGTCTATGATATTATGAGAAATCTCTCACAAAGTTTGGAATTTTTTCATGAGTCAAGGGGTCAACCTTTCTACCATATAATTCCAATCAAGAAAAATCCATATATTGAGGGACAATAGCACAAAAAATATCATGGGAGAGTGGAATAACTATGTCCATGTGGGAATATTAAACTTGGATTAGGTTATGGAAGCCAGTTGTTGTTGTAAGGATGAAACTCTTTGAGCTAAATTATTGGCAGTGGCTTTCGTGGATGAATTGGTGTTGAAATTTTTTTATTGTGAAAGAGGTGCAACATTGGGAAAGGTTTGTGGAGCATTGGAGTAAGAAGGTGAAGCATTATGATAAGTTAATAGAGGAGATGGTTCATGAAAAAATAGAAGGCTAATGGAAGGAATTATGTAGGAGTGTATTAATCTCTAAGTTCTGTTGATGATTAGTGACCAACACTTAGTCATTAAATTAGGTAGTTTTAGTTGGCTATCACTGTGGTTGAGCTAAAACTATGCAAGGCCGAGCAATATTGTCGAGCAGTTTTCAGTTTTCCTAGTTACATTGCCAAGCTGAGTTACATTCCCGAGCCGAGTAGGACAGAGAGATGTTAAGTGCTGAGCGTAAGACAAGTCAAGTGCTGAGTAGAACATTTTTTGTATACATGTCTGGAATGATACAAAATTCAAGGATAAGTGATCTGGCTGACTTGTATAAGCTTTTTGGGCTGACTTATGTATGCATTTAATATTCTTCTACGAAGTTAGTTATGCATTTAATTGTTTTATCCTATGCATGATCTATTGTAAACATTAATTGTAATACCATCAAGGTATGGGTATTAGATCTTGATCGTTGATCTAGATATCGCTATCAGATTTGAATGGATATAATAGATTGATTCTAAACCCTATTTTGTAAGTGAAAAGATAGAGCAGATGAAGTGTCTAGAGACTGCATTTTGAAGTAAAATGCACAAAGGGTTATTTTTTTAAGAAGAAGAGATCAAGCGGAGTGAGAACACAGTGAACAGAAGAGTAAAGTTATATCAGATTGTGAGATCATAGAAGGTACTAGAAAGAGGAGATCCGTCATCATCATCAGAGTGCATAACAAAGGATCAATACTTGAGACATTCTAATCATTATATCAGGTGAAAATCTCTTAACATAATTGTTCTAGCGGACCTTTCTTTATCTCCTAACAGAGTGCTTACTTTATTGTAAGTTCAAATCCTTTCACAGGGTAGATTGTAATGATCTTTAGCTCTTAACCAGGAAAACCTTTAATAGGGTAGATTACATTTTGTAATCAATATTTGTAGCTTTAACAGGCACACTTTATTACTGCAGTAGTGGAGAATTTTGTGGGTGTCATCCCCACCCCAGTTTTACCTATTTGGGTTTCTAGGTTACCAAGTTATTGTGTTGTGTGTTATTTATTTCATTGTGTGGATGCTATCTGAGATTACATTAGATTCATATATGTATGAATGTGGATCAGTTTGTTTTAAGTGTTTAAATTTGAAGATCTGATTCACCCCCCCTCTCAGTGTCTTGCTTTCCCATTATTGTATTTCCAAAAATTGGTATCAGAGCTCAGTTCTCTAAAAAGGTCATAATAAGCTTGAGAATATAGATCTTGAGATGGAGATCTACAAGATGGGCAAATTCGTTGAGAATCAAAAGATTGATATTTAGCTAGCACTACAACATCTTGAGACTACAAGACAAGAATTAAAGAAGTCCTTGACTGCAAGGAAATATTTGGCCAAACTAATGAATGACACTCATTATCAGGAAGAGGACACCACAAATCTATTTTAGAATGGAGATTCTACTAAGAGCGATGCAGCAATAGCAGATCTATTGGAAAAAGAACAGTGCACTATGTGAAGAAGTCAAAAACTTGAAAAAGGAACAAGAAGCCCAATCAATAAGAATGTGTGAAGTTGTTAAATAGAAAAAGAAAGCCGAAGATGACAAGGCTATGGTAGAAGAAGATAAGAGAATGATGACTACCAGACTTGATGAAAGAACACATGATGTACAAACCATGACATTCAATCAAGTAGACATGGAAAATCAACTACTACTTGTGAATCAGGAGATCAATAGGAAAGACTTGGAGATTGTAAATCTTAGATCTGAGAATAGTCAATTGAAAGATGAATTAAGATCTGAGAAAGAACTTAATAACAGAGTGAATGATCTGAGTGTAGCTATGAGATACTTTGAACAACTAGTGGAAGCATCAAGAAGACCTAAAGATTCTTATGGATTAGGTCACACTAAAAAACATACAACCACTGAAGATGAAGAATCATCTAAGACAGGTGAAAGAAGGCATGCAAAGCCAAGAAACAACAAACCTTTTTGCCATCATTGTGGGAAACCAGGTCATACAGCAAACATTTTCTGAAGCAAGAATGGTAAGTCCAATCCAAAAACTAACTTTAATGGTTATTACTTTAACTGTAATAAGTTTGGACATCAAGCACGTGAATGTAAGAAAAAGGAAAGCAAAACACCTAGACTCAATGGTAATTGCTATAACTATGACAAATATGGTCATAGAGCACAAGATTGCAGATCTAAAGGTAAATAATAGTGGACATCAAAGGTACAAGAGAAATCACCAAGAAAAGGCAATACTTACAATACATGGCATAGTTTTCATTAATGTGGTGAGTATGGACATGTTCCAGAAAACTTCATAAGGACACATTTTAGAGGAAAGTCTAAAAGTTGGATAAATGGAAGCCTAGTTTGTCATAGTTGTCTGAAAATTGGTCATACAAGAAAAGATTGCAAGACTAGGGTACCTACTCCTACTGTTGAGAAAATTAGAGAATAGATGAACAAGACATGGGTTAAGAAGTCTGAACCATGCAGCAGTGAAGCTAGTGAAGCCGAGGTCACCCAATCCAATGGATCAGGTGATCACATCATCTCCAACTAAGAAAAAGAGGTATGTAAGGAACTGTATCTAAAAATTCTTATCTTACATCAATTCCTAACATGAAATGTACAAAAGTCCATATTTTCATATTGTAACATATAAAATAGAGGTCACCAAAATGTAACATAAAAAAAGATGTCACATTTGAAAATGTAGATGTTTGTGTGATGTGTGGGGAAGATAAGATGTTCCTTTTAACCTCAAATGCACAAATGAAAGAACCAAATTGATTAACCCAAAAGAAGGATCAATGCACAAATGAATCATCCATCTGGAAATGAGATCAAAGAGGAAAGATCTTAAATTCCCGTTTTAGAAAGGAATGTATATGATAGTTCTAGGAATTGAAATGGATGAGATGAAGTACCAACCTTAAAATAGTGCAGATCAAAGAACGCTATTTTTTGAGGCCTGTACTCAGTTTCTAGAAAATTTGAAGTATAATCCAGAAAGGAAACGTAGAGATGAACAAAACCCATAAATCATTTTTTGTTTTGATATCATATTATGAAAGAGGTCAAACTTGAACCAAAAATGTCAACCCTAACCCGATAATGTTGACCCTGACCTACACAGATCCGAAAGTGACTGTTCGCGGATCCCAAAAGTTTGCCGAAAAGGGTATCTAGATCTAGGTTCAAATCTACAGTCCCAAACCTATACCTACAAGAAAAAGAGATTTTTTTGTTGGGGGGGAGGGGTTTGCCTTGGTCAAACCCTAATTTTGGAATTAACCTCAAATATATGTAATTGAAATTGCAGCAATGGACAAAGTAAATGCATAAATTCACCTTGCTTGTAAAAGTCCTTCTGGAGGATTTGAATCCTTCAATCCACAAGTATGTATGCACCAATGGATCTAAAATGTAGGATGAAGGATGTCTTTAATCAATTTCTTGTAGATCTTCAACACCAAGTCTTGAATGGGTTCTTGATTTGGAAGAAGGTGGATGGAGAGATCACTAAAAGGGCACCATGTAGCTTGAATCCTTCAATGGCCTCCAATGGATCTCCTTCATGAAAATGGATGCTTGAATGCTTCAGAATGGATGAATTCTTTCTTGAAATCTTTCTTGAATTCTTTCTTGAATTCTCTCTTGAATTGCACTTGAAGATAGTTTGAGAATGCTTGATCACGATTAGAAGACTCAGAGAAAATGAGAGAGAAAGCTTCTCTTTTATATGGAATTAGGGCACAATCTTCCAAGGAGGCCTACATAGGAGGATTAAATTCCCATTAAAGCCTTTACCCCTAGGAGAGGACCTATATTAAATATAATTTAGGAATCAGTGCTTTGAAACCTGAAATAGCCGACCCGAAAGTGGGAAAGAACTTTTTGCAAAGACCGACATCTGAAAACTGGAAGACCCTGAAGTTTGAACCCTGGGTCAAGGTCGAGGTCGACCCTGGCCTAGGTCAAGGTCAAGGTCAACCCTGACCTAGGTCAGGGTTGAGGTCGACATAGACCCAAAAGGTTGACCCTAACCCCGAGGTCAAAGATCTCAGATCTGCAGTCCAAGATGCAAAAATCAGGTTGGAAAGAAGTGGAAAGTGGGGCAGAATAGGGGGAAAGCCAGGTCTAGATCAAGAACCCATTCAAGGTGCTTGATATGACCCCAAACCACTTACTTGGAAGGCTAAACACATCTACAATGGAAGTGCTTACATTTTCTGACTATACATTTAGCCCCCACTTTAGCAAAAGTATGAGCTCAACACAAACTCTTGGTAAAGGAGAATATACAGAAAAGTCAATCTTATTCAATCCTAAAGGGGTAAAGAAACCCTCAATCCCCCAAGGGAATTAATTCTTTATCAACCCTAAGATCACGATAAGAGAGACATCATTGGTCAAAGAGAGAGAGAGAGAGAGGAGTGGTTATCTCGCCCAGTAAGATGGGTGTATCTCACTGTGAACCACAAAAGGATAGGATGGCCTACCAAGAAAGTACTTGATAGTCACCCCCATAAATTTGTGTGCCTTCTGGTGGCTTTGTGCATGTATGTAGTGTTTCTTTTGATGGCTTTTATGAAGTACCCATGGATCCATATCCTCATATCACCATGGAATACCTTTGTAAAATGCGTGTCTCTTTAGGATTTAGCAACTTATGTGCATTACCTTCTAAGGCTTTAGCATATTGAATTGAAATTGAATGCGTATCCCTTCAGGATTTAGCAACTTATGTGCATTACCCTCAGAGGATTTAGCATGCTGCAAAACAAAATGTTAGAACAAAAATGCATAATATAAAATAAGGGAGGTCGTGTATATGCCCCCTCCTTAATATGGCAAAGTACATACTAGTTTGACATGTAAAGGAAAGAAAAAGAGCAAGGATAAAGCCTTCTTCAACATCAAGAAAATATCCATAGACAACACCCAGTCCAAGCCAAGAAGGTCATAGCTCCTATGAGGCCATGGAAGGGACGAATGCAAAGAGATATCATGCAAGAAGTGAAAACGCAACCCTTGTGAGGGATAGCACAGTATTCAATTCCAAGGTGAGAGATTTATCAACAATGGAAACCCAATGTCAAATAAAAAAAATAGGTTATGATCAAGGACATAGATCCTTAATGCAAACCAAAATATTCATGTACGATTGGATATCACATAATAGATAGATACTACTTAACCAAGGGAAAAGTGAATCCCGAAAAGACAGAAAAGAAGGAGATGGCATTCTTGCCCCCCAAGCGTGGGAAAAAGGATGAAAGGGGACCTATTATATCACTCACAATACTATGCAAGACAACGAGCCCCAAAATATTAGGCTAACATTGTTTACATAATACAGAGTTCCATAATAGGAACATAAATGTTATTTAGAGAAAATAGGATTGAAATACAACTCATTGTCACATGTTAAATAAATAACTTTACTATCAATGAGCCACCTAATCTTATAATGTAAAGCTTGACATTCATTAGTAGAGTGATCATGAAATCTATGATATAAACAAAAAGGTAGAGTTTTCAAGTGTGGACTACGTTTATTTTTGTGTTTAGGTCTAGTAATCATCTAAGCACGAAGGAGTTTAGGCAAAAGAGCTTCTTGGTCAAATTCCTTCGTAGGTTCATCATGTTTTGAAGTGTTATTTGAGATGTTGTTATTGATGTGTTGTTGAGGATTAAATCCCAATCCATAAGAATGCCCATGCCCCCCATTCTGTAAGGGCATTTGAATTCCCTATTTATGCTTACCACATCTTTGACCATGGAATCCTTGTTTAACTAGTAAGTGATAACCAGGACCATAATGAGAAGCCATATCAGAAGGAGTCAATGGAACTTTAGTAGTCACTATATCATTACTAGTAGGTTTGATAGATTCATAAAGGGTAGAAGCAGCAACAAAGTTATTACAAAGGTAATGAGAAGTAGAAGCAAAGACTCGTTGTTCAAACTCTCTTTGTGGCTTCATAAAATCAAGATCATAAACCTTATATTCTCCCATAAAGGTAGGATTAAAATTCAACGTTCCCCAATCATCTCCAGGAAGAGCATTAGAGGAAGAAGGATTATTATTAGAAATAGGAGTATTGTAGGTTTGAATATTCAAACAAGGATTTGGCGCATCATCCACATGAAGTGTATACACCAAGTTGTTGTGAATAAACTTGACTTTATGATGAAGGGTGGAAGGAACAACATGCATCTCATGCAACCAAGATCTACCCAAAAGTAAGTTATAATAAAGAGGTCTAGGAATAACATGAAAAGGAGTATTCAGGATAACTGGACCTACTTTGATAGGTAAGGTAATGATTCCCAAAGTGTTCTTATCGATGTTATAAAATCCACGTATAGGATTATTATCAGGTTGAATAGTCAAAATATCAGCTTTAATTGATTTGAGCATGTCCATGCTACAAATATTAATCCCAGATCCAGTATCAATCAAGCTCCTATGAATGATACTCTAATTGATAGTAACAGCAACCATGAGGGCATCATATTGCTTCTGAACTACTTGAGAAGGTAAATCCTTTTGATTAAATATAATGTCAGGAGGACCTGGGGTAACATGCATGCATTGTAAGAAGGCATTGATGTTCTGTTGATTAGGAGGTGGAGTGGGAAGAGTTGCTAGAGATTTTTGCAAGGCTTCATGGTAGGTAGGTGAAGTTTGAAGAAGGTCCCATAAAGAAATCTTGGTAGGGGTATTGCGCAATTGGTTTATCAAATCATACTCCATGCTAGGAAGACAGGGTGGAGGAGGAAGAATGGGTTGAGAAGGTGGTAAAGAAGTAGGAACCACCGAATTAGGTTGAGGGTTATTCCTTGTACGATAGGTGTGAGCTATTGAATCTTGATCATTAAAATATTCTAAAGATTCCATAGGTTTACCTTTGATAGTAATGCGATGACAACCCTTAATAGTCATCAAGGGTTTTGGATAAACCATGTTATTTATCTCAGCACTACAAATAGATTCACAAGAAGGAAGAAAAGAAGACATCCTAGGAGGAGATGAGGTAGGATCTTTATTCTCCATAGGATCATCACTAAGAGGAAGAGCGTTAAAGGAATGCATATCATTCTCCACTAATGCCTCATTACTAGAAGGAATCACAAATGGAGGTAAAGTATCTATAATGTTTTCTTCTTTCTCTAAAATGTCTTCACAAGAGGAGTGTGTTTTAGAAAAAGAGTCACCATCATGTATGAATATGTCATCCATTAATAAATCACCCTCTTGTATCAATGCATCTTCACTAGGAGGGGATAAATCAATGTCCTTATTCAAGGGTTTATCCAAAATAGGAGGATCATCCACAATGGATTCATGAGGGAGAGAGTAGTCAACATCCAAATCCAAAGGTTCATCCCAAATAGGAGGATTATATTCTAAAGTAGGCTCATAGGAAAGACATATATTACGAGAAGAATTAACATAAATCTTTAACTCATCTCCATAAAGAGAAATATGATGGAGAGAAAGATTAAAGTCATCTTCTTTCTCTAATATATCCTTACAAGGTAATATAAGAGAAGACAAAGCAACATCACATGTACTAAATAAAGTCTCTCTAGGTGTAGAACCATGCAATGGTAAGGTAAGAGGAGGATGTTGTTTAATCCCAAAA
>MU226061.1:261858-302316 GCA_018584345.1 Thuja plicata | reverse complement strand
GTTGATAAATGCACAACGGAGAATAGCCGAGCTTATGGCTGAAGATGGTTGAATAAGGGCCAAATTGATAACTATTTAGACAAGCATGTTGCCTCACTTGGAGGTAATATAGAAGGAACTTTCAATTACAAAGGAGTTATCACAGAGCAGTGCAAATCTATCAACTATAGAAAGTTTAGTGAGTCTAGCTGCCGAGCTAGAAATCAAATTGGAAGTTATGAATATTGCTAAGGAAAGTTGGGATACTAAATTTGAATCCACCTTGCAGCTTCATAAACAATTTTTGGATAAGTACAACTTAACCCCACCAACAATCAGTGACAAAACCAAGGGCGAAGATGGTAAGGAAATTGGAAAGGATACAACATGATACATCAGTATAGAACAGGTACACTTGTATATAATTTTTGAAGGCATGTAAACTTTTTGTATGGATTATTTTTGAATATATTCCTAGGGGGAGTACTTAGTGTACTTAGGCAATATTTTGATGAAATGAACGGAAGTAATGATAAGTGTTTTTGCCACTAATATCAAAGGGAGAGATTGTTAATCTCTAAGTTCTGTTGATGATTAGTGACCAACACTTAATCATTCAATTAGGTAGTTTTAGTTGGCTATCACTATGGCCGAGCTAAAACTATGCAAGGTCGAGCAACATTACCGAGCAATTTTTAGTTTGCCTAGTTACATTGCCGAGCTGAGTAGGACACAGAGATGTTAAGTGCCGAGCGTAAGACAAGTCAAGTGCCGAGTAGAACAATTTTTGTATACATGTCTGGAATGATACAAACTTCAAGGATAAGTGATCTAGCCGACTTGTATAAGCTTTTTGGGCCGACTTATGGATGCATTTAATATTCTTCTATGAAGTTAGTTATGCATTTAATTGTTTTATCCTATGCATGATCTATTGTAAACATTAATTGTAATACCATCAAGGTATGGGTATTAGATCTTGATCGTTGATCTAGATCTCGCTATCATATTTGAACGGATATATTAGATTGCTTCTAAACACTATTTTGTAAGTGAAAAGATAGAGAAGACGAAGTGTCTAGAGACTGCATTTTGAAGTAAAATGCACAGAGGGTTATTTTGTTAAGAAGCAGAGATCAAGCAGAGTGAGAACACAGTGAACAGTAGAGTAAAGTTATATCAGATTGTGAGATCATAGAAGGTACTGGAAAGAGGAGATCCATCATCAGCATCAGAGTGCATAACAAAGGATCAATACTTAAGACATTCTAATCATTGTATCAGGTGAAAATCTCTTAACAAAGTGGTTCTAGCAGACCTTTCTTTATCTCCTAACAGAGTGCTTACTTTATTGTAAGTTCAAATCCTTTCACAAGGTAGATTGTAATTATCTTTAGCTCTTAACCGGGCAGACCTATAACATGGTATATTACATTTTGTAATCAACATTTGTAGCTTTAACAGGCAGACTTTATTACTGCAGTAGTGGAGAATTTTGTGGGCGTCATCCCCACCCCAGTTTTACCTATTTGGGTTTCTAGGTTACCAAGTTATTATGTTATGTGTTATTTATTTCATTGTGTGGATGCTATCTGTGATTACATTAGATTCATATATGTATGAATGTGGATCAGTTTGTTTTAAGTGTTTAAATTTGAAGATCTGATTCACCCCCCCTCTCAGTATCTTGCTTTCCCATTATTGTATTTCCAACAGAGTGTTGATTGATAGGATGTCCCCTAGGAATAACATGTGTCAGATTAATATTTTGTGTAGATATAGTCATTATAGAGATGTATATGTAGAAATATTAGGAAATGATGCAGGCATAAGAATTGATGCTCAATTTGATTTGTAGGATTATAAAATTTAAGGGCTATGACACAAATTTTTGTACGCATAACATTAGCATCAACAATATGAGAAATGTCATGCAACACTTCCACTCCATGTGCATCATTTTTAATCATTTTCTTCAACCCTTTAATGAATTGGATTGCCTCACTATTCAAGTATTCTTGATCCGTCCAATGTCGATTAAGCTTATCTAGATAATAGGAAAGATTTCCCAGTTGGTTGGTATATACAAGTCAAGGATTCATCCTCATCATATGAAGTGTGGGAAGATTGGTTCTCTATAATGTTAGGTATATCATGTATAGGCATACAGGATCCACGTAAGTTCCCATGGAATTACTAGTCAAATTGAGTTATACACCCTTGGTATTTAATCTTTGGGTTTTCATAAATCTATAACTTCTTCTCACGGGGATATTATATGTGGGAGTATAGGTCATGAAACTCATGCACAAAGCTAGATATAAAAAATACTTAAGCAATACAAATCCAGATTAGATTGATCAATTGCCCATTGTATAAATGAAATATGATTACAAATTTGAATTAAGTAAGTGTATTTAAATTAGATTCAAACATGAAAATTAGAAGTAAGAAAGCGTAAGATACATCAGGTTCATCAAAATTTAATGGTGAATAAGATGCAATGCTCACTAGCTTATGCATACAAACTAGGAACAAGTCCTATTTTCCTCTTTTTGATTGCATTGAAGGAGAGTGAATCTACTATGCTCAACCTCATATCTAATTTAAAAATATTGAGTAGAAGGTCGGTCAAAAAATCCTCCTTTGAAATGGACTATGCAAAAGGTGTGAGCTAGATTCTATATCTAGGGCCAAAAGTGAGAAATTGAAGGTTTTTGACTTACACAACAAACAACAGAATAGATATGTAGACAAGAGTTATAGATCTGGAAAGTGAAGGTAAAAAGGAACCTATGCCTAAAATTTGGGTTATAATCTAGAGGTCAATGTCACTTGGGGCTCCCTTCAAGTAGGAAGGTCATATGCACATGAAAAATATATTTCTAGTATTAAAATGCTACTTAGAACCTTCCCCAAAAATTTTGTCAAAAATGTTTAGGTCAATGTCAGGTAGAGAAACATCAATCCTACTTTTTGGGTTCACAAAATCTCAATCTATAGGTCTATGTGTCCTTGATCTAATTCCAAATTTGTGTCTTCATATCCTATCACCTATTGACATAGAGGAAATTGTTGGGTTGATGGGGGTTTTCCCAAGTCAAACCTTGATTTTGGAACTAACCTTGAAATTGAACTGAAATATGTCTGAATTGAAAGTGTGTTATAATGGAGAAGAGGCTATATTTGAAATGCAATTGCATGAGTAAAATTTTATAACTTCACGAGTCTCCCTTGTGTTGAATTCTTCATGAAGATGTTGATGTTGACTTCTAGAGTTGACTTCATAATAGGTTGATCATGGATGCCATCATGGATGTTTGAGATTTGAAACTTTACTTCTTGCTTTTATGCCTTGATGATGTTTGATTGATTGTTCAATTGAATTACATAGGATACTTGATAATTGATGTTCATGATGTCTCAAATGAGGGGATTAGGGTTGCTTTTATACCTTTCTTAAAATATTTTTTAATTTTTGGAGCAGGTCAACACAAGATAAATTTCCACCCCAACAATCTGACTATTGGAGGGTTCAAAATTGGGCCCCTTTTGGCAGGACAAAGGTGCCACAAGTGCCCTTGACCAACCAATTAGGGTTGGGTCAAGGACCACCAACCGAGAAGGTAGTAAAGTTATATAATACTAAAATGGGACCTAAGTGAGCATGAAATCATATAGGGATACAAAGATCATCAAAATTCAAGTCATAGTGATGCCCGAGCAAGAACACCGACAAGAATTACCGACGAGCAGAATCACAAGCATAATCGACGACCAGAAACATAGTGTAAACTGATGCAGAAGCTAGAGGAGAACTGGAGTGTTGACTGAAGCTATCAAAGAGTTAAATACTAAAATTAAATTGAGTTCAGAAATGACAAAATATCTAGTTGGCAAAGCTAAATATGGAATTAATTGGTAGTTATCTTTGTTTTCATCAACAAGATAAAGCCAAAGATAAGTAAAGGATTTAAAGTTGTTTTGTCCAGTTGGCAAGAATATCTCTATGAGATTAAACATGAGTTTTTCTTTAAATCTAATTTGAGAGAATTGTGGATCACGCTAAGATCAAGAAAATCAAGAACCTAACAACAGTGATATCATGTGTATAAAGAGCTAACTCAATTCATTATGAATTGTGGTGGGTGAATGAAACGAGGATGCTAAAGAGAAACTGATGAAGAGAAACTTCATATAGTCCTGATCAATTAAGCTAAGGAAAGAGCTAAAGTTTTCTGCAGACACCGAGCAACAAAGAATAGCATCACCGAGCTGAATCAAAGTGGAGCAAAGGTATAAACCAAGATATATTGTTCAGAATAGTTTTATGAGATTACAATAGATCTCAAAATCTACAAGTATAAGTTGTATATGTGAGCAGATCATACTGTTTTAGTTTAAGCATTGATTCAGAAAGTCTCTTAACCGAGTGGGATTTAAAGATCCTTTCTATATTGAGATACATCCTAAGGAGTATCAAAAATTTTGATCATAAAGATAGCATGAGATGAAAGATACCTATTGACAGGACAAGTGAGTGTTTGATCAAGGAAGGTAGCATAGAGATGCCCGATATCAAGTGACAGACTAAACTTTTAAATCCTCTAACAAGGTCACACCTAACAGTGTGTTTGTAACCTTTAACAGGGTTGGCTCTTCATTGAGCTCACTTCACAAGAGTGAAAATTTTGGGTTACCGGTCTCAAGTGGTTTTTCCCTTAACAGGGTTTCCACGTTAAAAATCTAGTTGTCAATGTGTTTATGAGTCATTAATTTAGTGTTTTGAATTACACATAACTTAATTGGATTGATCGGTATACTCTAGATAATTTACTGTCTTTCGGTAAATTAACAGACTGCTATTCGGTAAAACATACAGTAGAAGGTTTTACAAAGCATTCCGAGTAGTAGTAATTTGATAATAGTATTTGGAGGCATTCATCTTATAGTACTAAAGATAACTAGAGGCTTAATATTGTGGTACTAAGTTTTTGGGTTGATTATTGGAATGAAAAGAGGCCATTGATTTACCCCCCCCCCCCCTCTCTATTATTACTAACAATTGTTATCTTTTTTAGTCAATGTTATATATTGAAGGATGATAGAAATGGAAAACTTGACTGCAAAAGTGAAGAAGGTATTTTTCTAGGGCACTCAACCAAAAGCAAGGCTTATAAATGTCCTAACAAGTCATCTAACAAAATCATTGAAAGTGCAAATGTGAAAATAGATGAACTTGCAGAAAAGAATGATAAGGAAAGCAAAAAGGAACCAAAGGACTAAAACAAGTTTGTTTATATAGAACTTGACACTCTACCCAAGAAATAATGTGTCACTCCTGAGCATCAAAATATTGCACTCGAGCATCAGGCTACAATTACCAAAAATCAGGATAATACTCAAGATGATGTTCTGAACAATGGAGATGAGAACAAAAGTCAAGAAGATGTTCAGAAAGATGAACACAAAGCTGAAGCGAAACTTTCCAAGTATGTCAGAAGACATCATCCACAAAACCAAATCATGGGAGACAAAAAGGTTGGAACAAGATCAAGAAGTAAGTCAGTAAACACTAGAAGTTTACTTTGTGATTTTGAGCCTAAATCTATTAACAATGTACTTGAGAATGAAGAATGGGTCAGTGCTATGAATGAAGAAATAGAACATATTGATAAGAAAAATACATGGACACTAGTACCAAGACCAGATGACAATAATATCATCGGTACCGAATGGATATTCAGAAACGAGCTGAATGAGAATGGAGAAGTCACAAGAAACAAAGAAAGGTTAGTATGCAAGGGATATACACAAGAAGAAGGTATTGATTATGGAGAAACCTTTGCACCCATTTCTAGACTAGAAGGAGTTAGAATTTTACTTGCTTATGATGCATTTAAAGGATTCAAGGTATACAAGATGGAAGTCAAATTTGCATTCCTAAATGGAATACTAGAAGAAGAGGTATACATTGAACAACTAGAAGGGTTTGTTGATCCAGACAAGAGAAACTTTGTATGTGGACTACATAAGGCCTTGTATAGATTGAAACAATCATAGAGAGCCTGGTATGAAAGACTTCACTCATATCTCATTAGCTTAAAATTTGTTAGAACAAGTGAAAATAGCAATCTGTACTTAGAAGAAGATACCGATGTTAATATTATGATTGCTGAAATTTTTGTTGATGATATCACTTTTGGGGGAAATGAATTGTTATGAAAATCCTTTGCTAATGAAATGAGCAAGGAATTTAAAATGTCTATATTTGGAGAGATCAAATTCTTTCTTGGTCTATAGATTCTTCAACAAGATGCATGCATATACATCACTCAGTCCAAATACATCAAGGAAGTGCTGAAGATATTCAAGATGGAAGATTCCAAACCATTTGGAACACCTATGGATACCGAATGTAAGCTGAAAAAAGAAGACAATTACAATGAGGTAAATAAGACCTTATATAGATCAATGATTGGCAAACTGATGTATTTTGTTCATACTAGACTAGATATAGCACACATTGTTGGAATAGTTGCTAGATTCTCTACTAATCCCAAAGAATCACATATGACTGCTATTAAGAAAATTCTGAGATATCTGAAGAACACCGAGGACTATGAATTACGATATAAAAGAGAAGGAAAATTTGAGCTACAAGTCTATACAGATGCTGATTGGGCTAGAAAAATTGATGACCGAAAGAGCACAACTAAGGAGCATTCTTCATGGGTGACAGACTTGTCACATGGATAAGAAAGAAGCAAGGATGCATCTCTCAGTCAACTATAGAAGCAGAGTATGTGGCTGTTGCTGCAAATTGCATGGATCAAACAATTGCTGGAAGGTATGAATATGAAGATTCTTGAACCAGTAATTATGTACTATGATAATACGAGTGCAATAAACATTTCTAAAAATCCATTCATGCATGCTAAGACTAAGCATATTGATATCAAGTATCAATATCTAAGGGAACAAGTGCAAGCAAAGGAAGTGACACTGGAATATGTTCAATCAAAGGAATAGTTAGCTGATATATTCACCAAGCCATTACCAAAGAATACATTTGAGTACCTGAGATAGAGACTAGGGGTCCAACCCTTGTCTATCAGTTAGTAAGCTGACTAGGAGGTTGCATCAGCCCATACCAAATTAGAAGACCAGTCATGTTGATGCAAACACTGAGATGCACAACAAAATATATATATGTACATAGAAAGGTACAAATCAGCACCGAAAATCAGAACATTGTATTGTTGATAGATAGGGAAATTCAAGGAATATATTATGCAAAGGGATGGAACATGATATAGATGATAAAAACAAGGAGAAGTGTTTTTGTTTGGCATTTTTATCAAAGGGAGAGAATTGTCTCATTATCATCAGGTAGAGATTTGTACTATCAAAGGGAGAGATGATTTCTATAATCATATAAAGAGAGAGATAATCTCATTTTCATAAAGGGAGAGATTATTTCATCATCATAAGGGAGAGATTATCTCATTGATTAGAAAAGATTATATCATTATCCATGAAGGTAAAAGTTCCTAAAAATTAGAAAGAAGAGTTTATCAATATTCTAAGGGAGAGAAATTGATCACATATGAAATATCCATCTAAGGGAGAGAAGTAACAAAGGGAGAGAGTTCAGACAAAGAGAAAGATTGTTGTAAAAAGAAAAAGAGATTATCAAAAAGAGGAATAGTCAAGACAGAGCACATATCAAAACAAAGATATTAGATGATACATCTATCCAAAGAAGGGATTAAAGATTGAAGAAAACCACTCTGCATGAAACAAGTCTAAGATATTTTTGAGCTTACTGAGAGCCAGACATTTGTAATAGTTACTTTAGGAAATCTTGATGAAGCTATATATTTCATATTGTATTAAGTAATAGTATAGTATGATAATGTAGTATGTTTCCATCAATGCCAAAGGGAGAGATTAATGACATGTAACTGATTGAATGTTTGAAGATGTTAAGTTGATCACTAAAATGCATAAGGATAATGCAAGACATTAAATCAGTTAATGGATTGTATTTTAATTGATGTCAACTTGATATAATCTAATCTATTATAATCAAAGTGTCAAAGACTTTAGAGAATCAAGGAGAAAAAAATTATGCTTTTAGTAATGCGTAAAAGACAAGTATACACTATGTGACTTCAAACACCAACGGTCAGTGGACACCAAAAGATAGAGATCACCAAAAGTCAAGTCACAGTGATGCCCGAGAAAGAACACCGACGAGCATTACCGACGAGCATTACCGACGAGCAGAATCACAAGTATAACCGATGGCCAGAAACATAGTGTAAATTGATGGAGAAGCCCAAGGAAAACTAGGGTGTTGACTGAAGATATCAAAGAGTTAAACACCAAAATTAACTTGAGTTCAGAAATGAAAAAATATCTAGCTGGAAGAGCTAAATATGGAGTTAACTGGTAGTTATCTTTATTTTCATCAACAAGATAAAGCCAGAGATAAGTAAAGGATTTAAAGTTATTTTGTCCAGTTGGAAAGAAGATCTCTGCGAGATAAAACATGAGTTTTTCTTTAAACATAATTGGCAAGAATTGTGGATCATACCAAGATCAAGAAAATCAAGAACCTAACAATGGTGATATCATGTCTATAAAGAGACAACTCAACTCATTATGAATTATGGTGGCTGAATGAATGAAAAGAGGATGCTAAAGAGAAACTAATGAAGAGAAACTTCATACAGTCCTGATCAATTAAGCTAAGGAAAGAGCTAAAGTTTTCTGCAGACATCAAGAAACAGAGCACAACATCACCGAGCAAAATCAAAGTGGAGTAAAGGTATAAACTAAGATATATTGATTAGAATAGTTTTATGAGATTACAATAGATCTGAAAATCTGCAAGTATAAGTTGTATATGTGAATAGATCATACTGTTTCAGTTTAACCATTGATTCAAAAAGTCTCTTAACCGAGCGGGATTGAAATATCCTTTCTATATTGAGATACATCCTAAGGAGTATCAAAAACTTTATTCGTGAAGATAGAATGAGATGCCAGATACATATTGACAGGCCAAGTGAGTGTTTGATCAAGGAAGGTAGCATAAAGATTCCCAATATCAAGTGACAGACTAAAATTTTAAATCCTCTAACAAGGTCACACTTAACAGTGTGTTTGTAACCTTTAACAGGGTTGGCTCTTCACCGAGGTCACTTCACAAGAGTAAAAATTTTGGGTTACCAGCCCCAAGTGGGTTTTTCCCTTAATAGCGTTTCCACGTTAAAAATACATGTGTCAATGTGTTATGAGTCATTACTTTAGTGTTTTACATTACACCTAACTTAATTGGATTGATCGGTATACTCTAGATAATTTACTTTCTTTCGGTAAATTAACAGACTGTTATTCAGTAAAACATATAGTAGAAGGTTTTACAAAGAATTCCGAGAAATAGTAATTTGATAATAGTATTTGGAGGCATTCATCTTATAGGAATGGAGATAGGTAGAGGTTTAATATTGTAGTACTAAGTTTTTGGGTTGATTATTGGAATAAAAAGAGGCCACTGATTCACCCCCCCCCCTTCAGTTATTACTAACACGTGATAGTGCAAAGTTAGAGAAGAATAAAGGTAGATATATTAAAGAAGACCATCTAGTAAAAAATAAGAGTGTATTAAGGCCACCTAATCATTGAATGTCAATAAATGACATCAATTAGCAATAGGGATAAGGAGACTTGCATGGATGTTACAATCAATGAGTGTAGTATGATATGTTAGAGGATAAAATAATCTAAGAAAGAAAAGAGAGATTATAATAGTATGGTGGGTTCTATTGAAACTACAAAAGGAATGGTAGTTAATATACCAGATGAGTTTGTTCCACAATTTATAACATGTAAAATGTTGCAATATAATGGTCAACAATGGAAACACAAACCATCTAATGTTAGAAGAGATGGAAAAAATGTAGGCTTGGAAAGGATGATCCACTCAAAATCTTACAAGGAGTCATATTTACATGAGGATAATATTTTTGAGTATATCTTGGCATGTTTTAACATTGACACATAAGAAAGAGGTGATATTGAATATTATGTTCATAAATGCCTACCATGTAATATTGGAGAGGTCAAATATGCATGATAATGCCATTAACACATACAGTCTTATCAAGGATGACTATCAATATGATGGTGTTGATGCATGGGTTATGATCATCTCAAGGAAGGACCTAGGAAAGCAAGGAAAGACAAAGTATCAGTTATAGTTGTTGAATGCGTCACAAAAGAATATGTGGTACGCATGAGGATCTAGGATCAATAATTATTGTCGAATAATTAGGAAGCCAAATAAAGAAAGAATTATATTGAAGTTAGAAAAATATGATCAAAAGGCTCAAGAAGTGACTAAAGCAAGTCAACCTAGAAAGTGCAAGACATGCAAAAGTTTCCCTAAGAAAAGCAAACAAACAAACATTTGAAACTTGCCAAGAAAGTATCTAGGGAAAGAAAGGACAAGATTACACAACAAAAAATGTTGTCAAGGGAAACACAAAATAACAATTGAATAGGTTGGGTGGATGCTCAATTGGAAATGCAATTAAAATTAGTAGGATTAGTTGTGGGTTGGACAACATGCTCAAAATAGTAAAAAAGATTAAAAGGTAGAATAAATAAATAAAAAGGGCAATTTCTCAAAGATGACATTATAGAAAAAAAATTTATATGATAGAATTATCCTAATAATAATTAAAATGTATAATGGTAAACAATATAAAACTAATAGAAAATGCATTAGATAAGTATAAGTGTGGAAAGAAGGATGCTTAAACTATTGTACAAAGAAAATAAGTGATAGTTTTGGATAATGCAACATCAAAGGGAGAAAATTGTTAAACAAAATATCAATCTACAATGGAGTAATTGGTGAAGGTGTGAGAAATGAAGGTGCCAAGGTTTTCTAAAGATGGGAAATGGTCCAACTTCAAGGGTGAATTAGACATAATTAATGATAGGGTGGAGAAGAAAATAAATATACTATAAGAGTGATGATGTAGATAGATGAATCCTAAGATGAAGACAAATGATAGGTTGAAGGTATGTAGTGCTAAAACATGAAAAAGTGGCACATGAGAGATTTGGGAGATTACACAATAGGAAATACTATTAATAAGATCCAATGAAGTATCACGAAGATGCAAGGATATAGAGGAGCCAAATTTAGTATAGGTGATTTTCATAAGGATCTATTGAAGAGAAAAGGTGGAAGTCATGCAACAATATAGATTAATGGAAATAAGTAGATATTAGGAGGCACTCTACCCTAATTTTGAGTTTATCAAAGTTTCTTGGAATAATTTACAAAACGATCGTCAAGAGCCCAAATTGAGGTAGTAATATGGTTGTATTAAAAAGGTTTAGATATGATATTTGAATATCATGCCATACATGAATGTTGGAAGTTAACAAAGGAGACTAAAACATTTCCCAACTCTTAGACTTAGAACTAGTAAAGGCAAAATATGAAGCACCATATTCCTTCATAAATTCTATTCATATGTTGACAGTACTGAGGTTGAGTAAGTAGCTAAAGAGTAATTCTACCACCCAACCCTTATTTTTTAGCATACCCTACCAAATTATCAATGAAAAGGAACCATATTTGAACTTGCATCAACAACATATATTATATTTTGATTTCATAGTTTATTTGTTTCTATAGGTTTCTCTCTAAGCACCGGGAGTTTGAGAGTGTGATTTCTCCTAAGTACTCGTAATGATTTCCCAAAACTAATATACAATTATAGTATTCAACCTTGTGCCAAGTTGTAGGTGTGCTATAAGTAGCAGACATGTGCACCATATTGTAATCTTTAAATTGCTAACAATCAATAAAGATTTGTATATTTCTTCCATTATATCTCCACGTTTGCAATTTTATGAGTTTTTTTTTCTCATTACTTGGTTTGAAAATACTTAATTAGACTCTTAACTTTATTAGCATCAAAAAACATAACCCTCACCGCCTTTCATTCAAATACAACAATGAGGTTCTCTTTTCCCCATTAAACTATCATTTTTATTGTCTTGGTCCAACTTTGAGAAGTATGCTTTAGGGTTTTTCATCCACATATAGTAACCTTCAACAATTATTGTAAATCTAAATTAGTGTTCCTGACTCACCGCAAGTCAAGAGAGTCACCCGGGTCGGTGAGCCAAGCCATGCTTGGCAGGTCAGAATGACCCTAATCCGTGACTCGGCGGGTCAGACCCTCTGACTCGCGTGACTCATCAAGTTAGCGAGTCAGGGGATGACTCGCAGAGTCCGAGGTTCATGACTCTATCAGTGAAAACCAGTTAATAATACAATAAAAATGAAAAAATTACAATGTTTTTTCACCTATCTCTTGCCTCCAACCCTAAAATGTGTAATGTTACATTGTTATGAGAAGAAGAAAGGAAAAGTGAGAGAGAGGAAGAAAAATAAGATGCCATAGGTTTGCAACTAGCAGGGAAGAAGAGTTAAAAGGCTTCTACAAATTACATTGGGGCAACACTATACTTGCATTGAGAGCATCAAGGAGTCCATAACAACTATTACAAAGACTTCTCAACCCATTTGAGAGAAATAATTTTATAGATTTTATTGGTTTTTTTTGTATGTTTATAGATTTTCAATTTGTTGTTGAATTTTTTAAGTTTAACTTTCCAAATCCTGAATGTTTTCTATTCAAATATAAATAGTGAAATAGAACAATAGAAAATCCTAGCTTTTTTTAGAAAAAAATGTAAAAATGTATTTTCAAATTTTTCTAAAAAAAATGTAGGGTTTGCTGATTTTTGAATTTTTCTAAATTCTTCCTTTGAAATTTGAAAACTTTCAAGAAAAAAATACAATGCACAAATGTAGAGATAGTTGATTTTTTTTCTATTGTTTGTAAAATTGTCTTATTGCAGCAGCCTTTATGTTTTGGAAACAATAATTTTTCCCAATGGCTCTTCCTAATCCTCCTAATCCTCAACCTAAGCCTAAGAGACATGGTTAAAAGGATGAGGCTTGTAAATATACTGAAAAGTTTTCTAGTGGAAAAAGAAATCAAACAAAATCCATGTTTTGTAAAGAAATTCATCATGGTGGAATAAATAGATTTAAATATCATATTACCGACATATGTGGTCATGATACTGAGCCATGTAAATTATCAACTGCTGAGGTCGTTCATTTCTATTATGTCCAATTAGAAACATTTGAACAAGAAAAGGGAAATAAGAAGATGCAATTGGCTGAGTTAAATGATATTGGTTCCCATTCATCCGCACCCGCATCCGCATCCACATTCATAGGTTTTGTTGGCGAGGGTTCTTCCATGCCTCCCTTTCATCCTAGTGCTTCTGCTAGAGCTAATGCTTCTACTTCTGCTCCTCTTAGTGACACTATTACCTTTGGTCCTAGAGTCCAGAGATCCAGGTTGGACAATTGTTTTATGTCACACACTACTCCTAGTGTACAACCCTTGCTTGAGAGCATGGGTTAGAACAAGGAGGTCCATGATGCTACAAGATTTTTTTTGCAAGTTTTGGCACTTTTACAACATTCCATTTATTGCAGCTAGTTAACTATTTTTTATTTGATTGCTATAAGTTTAAAATTAAATTTTAAAATCTATAATTTGAAGTTGAACTTTGTTTTGTCTAATGATTATTTGCAAAGAATTGTTATAATTTTCTCACTCATACTTATTTAATCTATTTTTGATGGGTCTCCTAACTAGCAAGGCATGATAGATGTCATAACCATTTGTGGGGCAGGGTTTAAAGCCCCTACTGATGATGAGTTAAGTGGCCCCCTCTTGTTAGAAATGGTTGAGGATATGAAATTTGAGCTAGAGGACCACCGAGAGTCTTGGAGCAAAAAGTGTTGCACCATCATGACAGATAGTTGGATGGATAGGAGGAATAGGACACTCCTAAATTTTCTTGTTTCCTATGGAGGTGATTGATTAGTCTACTTCCCTAAATGCATTGAATATTTTAAATTAAAATAAAAATTTTGATTTATTGATTGATCAATGATCATTGATAATTATTTTGTTTTACTTTTAGGATCCACCATGTTTTTGAATTCCACTGATGCTTCCTCACATTTGAAAAATGTCACATACTTATGTGGGTCTATTGAGGAAGTCATACGTGAGGTTAGGGAAGAAAATGTGGTGCAGATAGTGATGGATAATTTTGTTGGATTAATCTATGGAAAGGTAAGTGCTAAGAGGGGAGGGGTGAATTGGTACTTCTAAAACTTTTAACTACAATTCTTTACTCTTCACCAAACTGAATATCATTCATAAAAACATTGAAAAGCATGTAAATTAAATTATAAAACCATGACAAATAACTCCATGATTTTTGGTCACGCAAAAATCCTTTGTAGCTTACCCTACTAACTCCATGATAACTTCTGATAGCTTACCCTATCAGGAGTATTATACTCAGTTAAGAGTACAAAAGACTTATTCAGTCTACCTTGTTAGAGGATTTTACAATCTCTCATCTAATAAATGTACTCAGTTAGAGGATTTACAAAATAAGACCTATTAGGGCCTACCCACTGAATGAGATTTCTATTCTCCTAACTATTAGAAAAAATATTACAAAAATGTATGCAAGTATGCATCAACCATAATGTTGTTCAAACTCTTTATTCTCTGTAAGTGCATTACCTCACTCTGCACTCGGTAACTTATATGTTCTGCACATTAGAACTTCTACATTCTAACTCCTTTAGCTCTGTCATTGTAACTGCTTCTGTCTCTACAATTTTCACCATCATCTATCATCTTCATGTTCTGTTCCTTTTATATGATCTTAAGGTAGTTAACCTAATTTAGATCCTTCTTCTTCTGTAGTGGAGTTGAAGCGGTGCAAGGTTGGTTTCATTCCCAATGCATTTATGATGTTTTTCTTTCATTGGTTGATTTTCCTCGTGATCATGTGCAATCATGTTATTGCAATCCCAATATTGTACCTAACTTCTATCTTGAATATTGTGAAAGCTTTCTCGCTCGACGTCTAGGTTCAATGTATTCAAATTTGAATTGTTATGTCATCTCTGGTGGATTTGGTAATGTGGTCGGTGACTGACTCTAATCGGTAACTGTCACTGCTTAACTCGATGCTAAATAATTGTTCAATGCTCGGTGTCTTTGATACTTTGATTTACCGACTGCCTACCTTAGTTTATTCTGCATTTTATTGATTGTCTCAATTGACTATC
This sequence comes from Thuja plicata, assembly GCA_018584345.1. NCBI lineage: Eukaryota > Viridiplantae > Streptophyta > Pinopsida > Cupressales > Cupressaceae > Thuja > Thuja plicata. Next base: position 287,060 of record MU226061.1, on the reverse strand, counting down.
ATGACTTTGACAAAACTAATGACAACAAACTATCTTATAGGAGTATCAATCTCCTCCTTTGGCATTAGTTGGCATTTTGAAAAAAACTTAAAAGTCATCAAAATTTTGTACATCTCTTGTACAACTCCTCCTTAGGTAATACTTCTTAAACATACCATATCTCAGTCAAAATTTTCAAAATATTTTGTAACTCTCGCTATACACATACTTGTATCTCCCTTATGTACTATATCCATACATATTATATTATCCCCCTTTTTTGAAAAATGTGCCAAAACAAAGATTTCTTAGTGCCCGGTAGGGTAAAATTATACCCTATAAAAAATCTAAACGTACTTCTTTTGTACATTGGCTAGGCATGACTCTCGTGCATCTTTGAGTGTTTGAAGTATAACAATTTGAGTAAAAACATCAGCTGTCATTCCAAAGATGGTGTCCAGTGAACTACCATCGTGGGTGTTGACAAAATCCTTTCCCTTCTTCAAATGCCTTTGCATTGATTCAATGTGGGGAATCAATAGTGCTTGCAGCTCTAGAAGTTCCATCCTTCTCTTATTCTCTCCTCATCTTAATTATTGCTACATCCCCATCAATTTCTTCAACCTCGAGTAATAAACTTATAAAGAACCAGGCTCGGTAGTAACATTTTTTAGCTACTTGGTCAGCTTGGTCTCAACAGACTCATCTTTCTTCATGATATCCTTGATAAAGTGTGAAATGTAACATACTTTCTTAAATATTGAAATAATATGAGAAAATTTAGTCTCAATATCGGTAGAGGCTTTAGAAAATGATACCTTATCTACCACAATGTTGTTTATGATTGATTCAATCATTTGCAGTTTCATCTTCCTTGAATGAACTTTCATTATGTAGTTGATAGTGTCTTGATTTGGGTTTCAGACTTGCTTCACTAGTCCTTCTACTTGAATAACAATATCTTTTGTTCCATCAACAGTGGCATCTGGGACAATGTCTTGTAATACATCCTTGGCACTTTCCAATACATCAGTCTTCTTCCACTTTTGAAGTAATTTCTTTTGCATTAGCTTAAGTCTCACTAATTCTGGATACTCGATCATCTCGTCAGGGCTCATAGTAGATAAGTCAACATTTGGTAAAATTATTGGTTGGCTCATATCTACATGTTTCCTCTTCTTTTATTTCTTCTTCTTTTCTATCATACTATCACTTGGTGTATTCTTTGGGTGATTTGATGCCTTTAGTGCATCGGATGTTGTCTCGGTTGTACTAGTTCTAGCTCTTTGTTCCTCTTGTTTGTTTTCTTCCTTCTTATTCTTATGTTTCTCCTCTTCTTTATTTTCTTGTATTGTGTTCTCTTTCTTCTCATCTTGGTGTTTCTTGGCGTCCTTCTATTCACTTTGTTCCTTTGGTTCATCTATGTCGGGCTCTTGTTGCTGCGTAATAGAATCAGTTGGGGGAACCAATTCGGTATTCAGTGTTGTTGGTTTCTCAATATTTGTATCCTTCTCTATATTCTTTTCTTTTTCAACTTCCTTTTCCTTCTCTTTCTCTATTTCCTTTTCCTTCTCTTTCTCTTTTTCCTTGGGTTGATCGATTGTTGCTTATTTTGTTTCCTTCTCTGTAAAACTATCACCTTGAGCTATGTGATAATCTCATACTTGTTCTAATATAGGCTGCATGAATGGATCAATAGTAGCCTTATCACTTACATTCATTGGTTTTGTATCGGTGTCATTGGTTCCCATAATATCTCCATCTTGTGATATGTCATCTCTTGGATCCTTGTCAGTAATATCTTCAATGACAACTTCATCAGTTTCCATTGTCAAATCAATAGGATTATTATTACCTTGATAATCTTTGACAACTTCATCGGTTATGTTCTCCTTTTCTCTCTTAGCTTGAGATTCAATTTCTTTGATGTTGAATAACTCTCCCCATTTTGCATCGATTTCTAACTGTAATTGCTCCAATTCTCCTATCATAATCCTTAAAGGTCTTCCTTTCACAAGGAATCATTTAGAATATTGTTTCATGTCTCTTCAATTTCTTGTACATATAGCTTTGGTACAGTTAGCACGAGAGCTCTTTCTCTCATTTATTTTTCTGCATTCATAGCATATTTCCATCTTGCATCTATGTTGTATAACTCAATAGGAAAAAACTTGATAACTTCAAGTGGTGTATATCTAAATTTTTGTAAAGAGTAAACAATTGCATCTTCAATTTTTACCTTGTTCTCTTTACTTTGAGTGTTGTATTTGTCTTGCTTCATTCCTATGAATGCTCCATAATTCTACATTATGTCTAACATTTCATCTAGACTTCATGGTGGTGGAGGTGTGTTCTTAATAACTTTGAATTTTCTTAAATATTTAGTCATTGTCTAGTGTTAGCTTCAGCCTTCTCCTTGGTCTAGTGTTTTCCTTCTTACTTCGTACATATGTTTTCCCTTTCGGTTCAAAAGAATTCTTATTTTCTTTTCATGAGGTTGTAGACCTTGTTGATGGTCTAGTAGATTTGGGGCTCAATGTAGGCTTCAACACTTATGGTTTCTTGCCTTCCACTTCAGAGGGTCCTACCTCATCTTCTTCAATATCAATTTCCAAATTCTTAGATAAATTAGAAATTATCTTGCTAGATTTTCTTTGAATTTTAGGTACCAAGATACCTTGCTTAATCTTATCCTTAACTTCTTCATATGTTCCAAATCTCTTGGCTCTTTTATCAGTAGGCTTAGCTAACATAGTCTCAATCAATTGAGATGAAATTTTTATGTCTATCTCGTATACCATAGGTTGTATCTAGATACTTCTAGGTTCAACTGCCTTGACAATACATGAGTCAGTGTCTACCTCAAAACAAATAGTGTCATGATATTTCTCAACTAACTAAAGTGGAAATCTAAATTTATGATGCATTCTTGTTTGGAATTTAGAGAAGTAATCATTCATAACAATGTCAAGATTCTCTCCTAGATTCTAAATGTACTCACAAATTTGATAAATGATAGGCTTATCAACATTCCATGTCACATTACCAACAAATGGAAAGAAGTTCTCAAAATAAAATTATATGCATACCAGTAGTGAGAAAAACTTCAATGTGTTTGTCTTTGATTTCCTTAAAGTGTTCATGTTGTCTTCAAGTTGTTTCAACAATATCTCACATAGATCAATCTACATATCTTTCTTTACAATCTTGTAAGCCAAATCAACAGCTCCATAAGGTACACTATCCACTCGGGATGATTGCAATACTCGGTAGGACAAGATGTTACATGCAAATTTCAACTTGGGGTCTTCAAAATTAGAAATATTTAGACCTCTCCCATCCCAGTCAACTTTTGTTAACTCACTCATCTTGTTCTTCTCAATTTTTGTGATAGCTTTAGGCTTGTCTCCAATTGGATAACCAGTTACAATGTGCATGACATCGTTTGTGATCTTCATAGGTTGATCTAGCCACATAAATTGGTCATGTACTTAGCTAAGGACCATCCTTATCCACTCAGTTTTGAATACCCTCAAGATATGTAGGGCATGTGTCAAACCTTTTGACTCCAGATGAACAAGATCGCTCTTTAGTTTCCCATATGCACATAACATTGGTAAGACGAATCAATTTCCGCTTCACAAATCTCTTCAACTTTACAATGGAAGAACACGTGCACATCTTTGATCCATAAAAATCTGTTTGAAATGGAAAAAAGTTCTCCCATCATGTCTGGTTCAGCTTCCTTAGTAGGCGATAGTTTATACTCAGGATTCACAGGCTCAACATTCTCAACTACAAATGGGTTTTGATCCTTTGGGGCCATATCCTCTTGTCAAACACAAATATTTTTGAACTAGGGTTTACATCTACTACTCGGTTGCACCAACAAACCTAGGGAAACACCACAAATACCTTAATTAGATTCAAATGTGCTCAAAATAATTTAGAGTTACCTTCACAATCACTCGAATTCTCTTGAAGACTCAATTCTGCAATTCTGTTCACAATGCTCTAGAAAATGGTAAGAAACAATAATAGACGATGAGGTCTATTTATAAATTTTTTCTATGTCTAGGGTTTCTAACGGTCATAGAAGTAACAATTAATGCTCTGTCAACTTACTTTACTGATTTCCTTTGTATTTTCCTTTTACTGAATGATTCAACATTATAATTCCTTTCATCGAATGAATATGAAACATAAACTCACCAATATGTATCCAAATGCATCTAAGTATGCTCATATGGACCTCTGCACATATACTAGGAAACAATTTAAGATTTGAAATTTAACTTATAATTCCTACTCATACCTCATAACTAATTAGGCAGAGTCGGTTGCACCTGATTCAGAGGATGAGGTGCCTTTAACTGTCTCGAATGATGTTCCATCATCCATAGTCTTTCCTCTCCATGTCTTATCTATATGCTCTCTCTTTTCTTCAATATTCACTTTTGGTTTCTCAGATGTTTCTTCCTTTGTAAGAGATTTTCCTCTATACCTACAGTCTTTGGCAAGGTGACCTAGCTTCTAACAATGGAAGTGTGTCATGCCAGGGTTTCTCCAAGAGGTTATATTGTTCCTTCCATGTAGCAACATGAAATTTTCAGCAATATGTCCATATCTTCCACAAACTAAACATGATATCCTTGTATTAAAAGCCCATGGTATAGATGTACCCTGTCGGTTGCTTGGTATATTCTATCAGTTCGGTACCTATTTTTAATTTCTCTTTTGTGATCTGCATTCTTCATATTTGTGACCATACTTGTTGTAGTTATTGCAATAACCATCAAACTTTAGCTTTCTTGTGTTGTTTTCAGTCTTTGATTTGCATTCAAGTGCTTGGTGCCCATACTTATTACAATTATAGCAATATCCGTCAAACATGAGTGAACTCGGTGACTTACCTATTTTTCTTCTGCATAAATTTGCAACATGTCCAGTTTTCCCATAGTGGTAGCAACTAGGCTTGTTTGACTTTAGTGGGGCAGAAGTGTCTTGATTATCATCTTGATTAGAGGATTAACCTCTCTCAGTAGTTCCCTTATTATTGAATCCAAGTTTGATTTTGTCTTTCGGTTGTCTTTGACCTTTAAGTAGTGCATCTAATGATCTCAGTGTTTCTTCATTTTTTTTTAGTACCTCATTGGCTTCTTTATTAGATTTCAATTCTCTAGCCAATCTATCAGCTTCACACTTTAGTGCTTGATTCTCAAATTCTTTCAACTCTAGATTTGGTCTCACCAGTTGATCAGTCATATTATAGTGTACTTGTCTTATCCTCATGATCTCAATGTCTTTCTCATCTTTTCAGATCTTCAATCACTTCTTGTGCACTCTCGAAATCAAACTCAAGACTATCAATCTTCTTAGATTTCTTGTAATTTCCCATAGTCACGATCATTACTCTCGGGTGGTTAAACCCTTATCTCAAGAGTCCAAGGCTTTGATACCAATTGTTGGATTAATCTATGGAAAGGTAAGTGCTGAGAGGGGAGGGGTGAATAAGTACTTCTAAAACTTTTAACTACAATTATTTACTCTTCACCGAACTGAATATCATTCATAAGAACATTGAAAAGCATATAAAGTAAATTAGAAACCATGACAGATAAATCCATGATTTTTGGTCACACATAAATCCTTTGTTAGAGGAAAAAACTCCGGTGGGGATGACACCCACAATCCTTCACTACTGCAGTATAGAGGTTTCTCGGTTAGAGCTACAGTTTTAGCTACTTCTAATAGCTTACCCTATTAGGAGTATTATACTTGGTTAAGAGTACAAAAGACTTATTCAGTCTACCTTGTTAAAGGATTTTACAATCTCTCATCTAAGAGATGTACCCGGTTAGAGGATTTACCAAATAAGACCTGTTAGGACCTACCCACTGAATGTGATTTCTATTCTCCTAATTATTAGAAAAACTATTACAAAAATGTTTGCAAGTATGCATCAACCATAATGTTGTTTAGACTCTTTATCCTCTGTAAGTGCATTACTTCATTCTTCACTTGGTAACTTATCTGTTCTGCACCTTAGAACTTTTGCATTCTAACTCCTTTAGCTCTATCTCTCTAACTTCTCATGTCTCTGTAGTATTCACCATCATCTGTCATCTTCATGTTATGTTTATTTTATATGATCTTAAGGTGGTTAACCTAATTTAGATCATTCTTCTTCTGTAGTGGAGTTGAAGCAGTGCAAGGTTGGCTTCATTCCCAATACATTTATTATGCATGTCTTTCATTGGTTGAGTTTCCTTATGATCATGTGCAATCATGTTATTGCAATCCCAATGTTCTACCTAAATTTTGTCTTGAATATTGTGAAAGCTTTTCCGCTTGACATCTAGGTTCAATGTATTCAAATTTGAATTGTTATGTCGAATCTGGTGTATTTGGTAATGTTCTCAATGACTCGGTGACTAACACTGATCGGTAACTGTCATTGCTTAACTTGGTGCTAAATAATTGTTCGGTGCTCGGTGTCTTTGATACTTTTCTTTTCAGACTATCTGTCTTAGTGTATTCTTCCTTTTACCGATTCTCTCCATTGATTATCATGACTTCGAAAAAACTAATGACAACAAACTACCTTATAGGAGTATCAAATGCAACAAGTTATGTTACTACAAGTAAAATTTTAAATTTTAATGGAGTGGCACCCGGAAATTTATTTAAGATTTTAAAATTTTATTATCACATCTAAATAATTTAAAATTGCTACAGGTAAACTTTTGATGGAGAGGCACCCAAAAAACATTTGCTCTCCATGTGTAGCCCATTGCCTTGACCTCGTGTTGAAGGATATTTGTAAGCCTAAATGGGTGAAAGAATGTGTTGATAAGGCGAAAAACATCTGCAAATTTATCTACAATCATGCATTGGTCCTTAGCATCATGAGGCAATATAGTGGGCAAAAGGAGTTTTCTCGTCCTTGTATCATGAGATTTGTCTTAAATTTTATCACTAAATTCCTTGATGAAATCAAAGGAAACTTTGAAGTGCATGTTTTTTGGTGAGGAGTGGACTTCCTCATCCTATGCTATGACCACTGCAAGGATGGATGTGGCAGATTGTGTTTTTGATGAGGCATGTTTTTGGACCCATTGTGTAGAAATCATGCAAGTAAAGTTATTACAGTTTAATATTTAGTATTTATTTTTATATAGTTTATGTGCATATTTTGTTTTTTGCAATTTTGCAATTTTACTTATTTTCATGCGCACTTGTGACTTAATTGTTTTTTGTTTAACAAAATTTGCATGTCACTGAGCCCCTAGTAGTTATCTTATGAGTTGTTGATGGGAAGAATCCCTCTATGGGATACATATATGAGGGCATGGATAGGGCCAAGAAGGCCATTAGATCTATATATGGAGGAATTGAGGATAAATATGGCCCCATTTGGGAGATAATTGATAAGAGATGGCATAACCAACTTCACACGTTCATCCATGTTGCAGCTTATTTCCTCAATCCAACATTTCATTCTCACAATGATTTCAAAGTGAATGAGGAGGTTCTTAGTGGCCTATATACAATGGTACAAAAGATGTCTACTAATACCATAGCTACACTGCATGAGATGGACACATTTGATAATGCAACAGGGGTGATTTTTGAAAGCAAAATGTGCAAAGATGCTCACACAGAATTGCAACCAGGTAGAAATATATGTTAAGATTCTCAAGTTTATGCACTTTCATTTTATAATCTAGCCTTAAAGTTGGAAATGAGATTGAATTTTTTTTTTCTTTTCCTTATTTCAGATAGATGGTGGCAACATTTTGGGCCTAAGGCCCCACACCTTCAAAAAAATTATCATCTGTATATTGAACTAACCATGCAATGCTTCAAGATGTGAGCGCAACTAGAAGAGGAATAATAGATTGTCTATCGAGAGGTTAAATGACCTAGTATTTGTTTATTACAAGATTTGGCTTATAAATAGACAAATTTTGGATAGTGATAGCTCTTTGATCATGCTAGAGGAAATTAATCCAGAGTCTACATGGCTCACTAAGTCTACTAATCCTATCTTCAATGATGAGGACCTTCAGTGGGTTGACTAGGAAGATCGAGAGGCAGAGGAGGATATAGCACAATTAGGTAGAGTTGATGTTGATTAGAGTGACACCTCCCAAACATAGACTATGTTTTCCCAGTCATGCAGGACCTACTTTAGACACCTTTATAGGAGGGATACAGGTTACTCTGAGGCTGAAGTTGAGCAAGAGCCAAAGCCATAGACTTGTTTTTGTTTACATATGAACATTTGATGTCATGGATATCATGGATTTTATATACATTGACTATGTGTGTGTGTGTGTGTGTGTGTGTGTGTGTGTTAGTGTGTTCTCTATTTCCTTTAGTTACAATTTATGTTTGTACTTATGTGATGGATGTATATTTATGTATGTAATCGAATTAGCTTCTATTTGATGATGTTAAGGTCTATTGAATAATGGGTGCATGAAACAATTTTTAAATCATTAAAAAACTCTAAATTTCAAGGGTTTTTTCATTTTTTTGAGTCATTGTCGAGTCTGAGCCAAGTCACGAGTCGAGCCATTCTCATCAAGTCAGAGCCGAGTCTGAGTCTGGGAACTTTGATCTAAATCATTAAGCTATAAAAGTTAATTAAACTCTCATTATTGGTGTTCAAAGGTGTAAAGATAGAATTTTCCAACCGCATTATCATATTTGTCTCTAACAATAATTTTGACACCAGCAACACCAGTATTCCCTTCCATTGCCTTCTGATGTTTAGTTTCCAATTATCATAAGGATATGTTTATTTCACAGTGGTCATCTAAATAATAATTGTGTAAAACATAACTTTTTGGGATGTTTTAAAGTGTTACATAGTAGTATATAAACAATACTAATCAGATAAAAAATGATGGAAAGGAATCACAACCCAAGAGAAATTTAAATTTTTGGTTGTCCGAAGGAATTATTTTCAAGACTTTTTATAAATGTTTCGGTCCACCATAGGGTTCTTATGTTTGGAGTCAAGGTATGTGAAGCGTATCACATAAGTGGAGGCCCTTATCATAAAGACCTCATACATGGTCTCCCTAGATGAATATTTTTTATGTTTTTCAATTATTTTTGAACTTGTTGAAGATTTTCTGATTTTTAAAGATTTTTTTCAGGACATTTTTAGAATTTTTAGAGATTTTTTTAGCACTTAATGGATCATATTATTGGGTTCCCCCAGTCTAGATAGAGTGGGTATTTTATTAAAAAATGGCCATGGTGGTCTGACTTTGTGTGGGATATGAGATTATGAGGTGAAAAGACAAGTGAAACCAATGTGGAGTTATTATAGATGGTAGAGAAATAATATCTACTCATGGAACTAGATTGCCTGGTTTTCACCATGGTACTTGGCCAAGGTGCCATCAAAGTGGTTTTCACCATAGGATGAATTTATTTATCTTGTATTTCTATTTTGTGTTACCAAAGACACCTGATTTGCATGTTTTCGCCAAGGTAACCATTTGTTTCTTTTTTAATTTTTGAAATGGGTATACTCTTATAGTTATGAATAGTACTTGTGCAGATGCAAGTTTTTGATGGGTCTGATAGAGACTCACCCTCTAATGTAGATACCTGATATGCTCCAGACCCATAAATTGATGTGATGATGTAAGGACCCAGCCAATTTTATTCAAACTTTCCTGTATTTTCTCTTTTTGTCTGAATCATTTAATTTTCCATTAGGACTAGGTCACCAACATTAAAAGATTTGGAGATGACCATTTGGTTGTAGCTTCTCTTTATATGTTGCTGATATGCCTGCAAATGTTTCAACTCCCTTTGTCTCTTCTCATCAAGAAACTTTAGTTCCTGTAGTTGAGATACTCTGTAATCCTCATCTGAGATGATGTGCTGAAGGGATATACACAATGATGGGATCTCAACCTCTATTGGAAAGATAACTTTGGTAATATATGCTAGTGAATATGGAGTGGCTCCTATGGGAGTATGAAAACTAATGCGATGTTCTCGTAAGGCGGGGTTGAGTTGGAGGTGTTAATCTCGACCGCCTTCATTGACTATCTTTTTCATAATTTTTATAATTGTTTTGTTTGTAGCCTCAACCTTGACATTACGTTGGTGAAACTAGAACGATGAATAACTATGATAGATATGGAATTTATGATAAATATTCTCTACTTATTGATTTTTAAAAGGGGAACCATGTTCTGTAATGATGGTCTGTGAAACACCATACCGGCTAATGATATAGTTCAAGAGAAACTTGGAAATCTATTTGCTAGTGGTGTAGATCATTGGAATTGCTTCAACCCACTTTATGAAATACTTAGTGGTTGTGATTATGTACTTATGACTATCAGAGGATAAGGTATGTATCTTTCCAACTAGGTTGAACCCCTATTACAAAAAGGGCCACAATGATGTAAGTGGTTGCAACTACTAAGAAGGTGCATGGATGAGGTAATCATGTATCTAGCACTTTCTACATTTTTGTACATATAAGAAAATATAAGTTTATATTATAGGCCAATAATATCAAATTCTTAAAAGATTCTTGGCTAAGGTCAAGCCACTAGAATGAGCACCACAAATGCCCTCATGTACTTCAAATATTTTTGTTTGTGCTTCTGAGTTGAGACATTTGAGGAGTGTTTCATTCAGACTATGTTGGTAAAGTGTATTGACTATGATAGTGTATCAGGAGGCTCACCTTATCAAGGAATTATTTTGGTTCTAGGAAAAGTTAATGGGATTATTTGGCTAGTAAGGTAGGTGTATATATCTTGGTACCAATGAGAATTAGGACCAAAAATTTTGCACATGACCTCAGATTTGGGCACTCCAAAGGCAGGGACTATGAGTCATTTGGCCATGAATTCACAATGTGTCACATCTGATGGCATGTCGAGAAAATATCCTATAGTATCCATTGTATCTACTACTTTATTCTTGATTCTCAGAATCTTCTCAAATGATATCATTTAAAAATGTTGTTTTTTGTCTTCTGCCAAGGCCTTGTAGGGAATGAGTTTGTAATCCTTAGTGTCATAAATATCATTTACTTGGTTGATAATCAGTTGAGAGTCTTTGAACACTTGTAATTGCTAGATCTTCAACTAGACAATTGTCTTGAGCCCTACGATTAGTGTTTCATACCCTACTTTATTATTTGTGTAGTCAAAGCTCATCTTATATGATCTCAGAATGGATACTCCTTGGGGAGTAATAAATACTATGCCAACGTCTAATCCTTTTTGTGTCTGTGAACCGTCAAAGTATAAATGCCACAGTTTCCTCTCCTCAAGACCAAGTATGTTTCATCTGGAAAATCTATTAGCATCAGATGACTAGAAGGTATTGATGCATCTTCCAGTTGATCTGCAATAGCTTGTCCCTTGATTGCTTTTCTATCCATTTATTATATGTCAAATTCACTGAGAATCATGACCCATTTGGTGAGGAATCCTATCAATATAGATTTACTCAATAGATATTTCAATGGATCCATTTTTTTCTATTAGGATCATCTTGTGACTTAACATGTAATCTATGAGATTTTGAGAAGCAAAAAATACAACCAAGTAGGCTCTTTCAATTGGATTGTAGTTCAGTTCATATGCCACAAGTGTTCAACTGATATAATAGATGGTTATTTTCTATCCTTAAGAATCATTTTGTGCCAAAAATTCCCTCAGTGAGTGGTCTGTAGCTGAGATGTATAACAATAGGGATGATCTGGAATAGGTGCCACTAAGACTAGTGCTAAGACAAAATAATCCTTCAATACTTGAAATGTGCCTTGGAAATCTTTTGTCCATGTGAATTTTACATCTTTGTGTAGAAACAATTGGAATGGATGGCATTTTTTAGCTACCTGTGATATGAATGGTCTCACTAGTTATAGTCTTCCTTTTAGACTTTGCAGGTTTTTCAAGGTTGTTGGTGAAGGAATATTAATAATAGCTTGTAATTTTTGGGATCAATCTCTATTCCTCTATGGGAGACAATGAATCCCAACAAATATACTAATGTGACTCCAAAGAAACATTTCTTTGGGTTTAATTGTACCTTGTATTCTTGGAGTTTGTTATATATTGGTCCCAAAACTGATAAATGTAGATTTCTCTCTAGGGATTTTGCAAATATGTCATTGACACACTATTCCATGGTTATATGCATAATTTCATGAAAGATAGTCATCATTGGTCTTTGATATGTTGCTCTTGCATTTTTATACCAAAGGGTGTGCCACACCAACAATAAGTACCCCATACACAAGTGAAAGTTGTTTTAAGTTTATCTTCTAATGCTATTTTGATATGATATATCCAAAGAAACCTTCTGTTAGTGACAACATCTTATACCCTAAATTTAGATCAATGATCATGTCAATTTTTGGTAAGGGGAAGTCATCTTTTTGGAAAGCCAAATTGATGTCACCGAAGTTGATTCAAATTCTTATGGATCATCATGACTTATATATAGATACCATATTGGATATCCAATTAGCATAATCAAAAGGTCTTAAAAATCCCGCATCCAATAGTTTCTTTAATTTGCCTTTGACCAATAGTGCAATCTTTAGATGCATCTTTCATAACCTCTGTTTGTATGGATTTTCCCCTAGCTTTAGTGGAAAATGATGTAGTACTAATTCAAGATCTAACCCAAGCATGTTAGAGTATGACCAAGCAAAGTTTATTTTCCTATCGTTAAATAACTTAATGAACTGTTCTCTTTCATCTAGTGTTAATGATTCTGCTAAGTGGATAAATCATTGTGTTTCTTCAGTGCTAATTTTAATTGTTACTATCTTCTCTATTAGTAATGGTGAATTTTATTTTTTAATGGGAATTATATCAATCTCTCCATCCTTGGGAACCTCAGAGAAGTTTTCACCTTTGGATACATCTTATGTTTTAACTATTTTGCAGCTAGAAGGTGCCTTTCAATTTTCACCTAATAACCTTATACTTTATTTTTCAATTTTATGACTAGAAGATTGATATAACTCCCCAAATTATTTTGTGCTATCCAATTCAATTTCAAAACCTTCCTTGTGGTCTCTGATAGGCATGCCTTTTCTTAGCATGAAATATTCAATAATAGCTTCATCATTTTCAAAAACATTTATAATCGGCAAAATTTGTTGTTCCCAATCTATAAGGTTAGGGTAGACTAAACATATGTTGTCTTTTGTTTTGAAGGATGAAATTGGGAGTTCGGTTAAGGTATTGACATGTGATTCAGACACTAATTCATGAGTTTCAGATGAGGATGAGGATGAATTTCCAGATCGGGCCCAAAATGCTTTGATCAACACTTGTTGGTTAGTGGGCCTATCTTGTAAAGAGAGTCGGGAAATAGAAATGTTAAGGTGAAAGGTTCTAGTAATGTGGAGGGAATTCCCCTCATAGTCATTCAATTTTGTGTCTGAATAGAGTTCATAAAATGTCTCAACTTTGTTATAAAAAAAGCGTTAATATTAGAGGGCAGCGATGTTTTCGTGATGTCTTCTACCTATGGTCTATAACCCAAATCACAATTCTTTATGTTTTGGCTTGGTTTAATTGGATCAATAATTATTTATTCCTTTTTTCTAAAGTAGAGCATCCTTTAAACCCTTGTTTTTGGATAATGGTATACCCCTGTCCATATTCATGTACTGGAATTTTGATCTCAGGCGATTCTTCATCTCTATACAACGAGGAAGATAAATTGTCTTCTATGATCTCTTCATGAATGTATCCCCATCTTATAAACACTATCAGTGGATAGATAAGTGTTAGATTTTTCTTACTCTACATAGGCTGCCTAAGATTTCCATACGAACAGGGTAAGATCGGTAGCTTGCATACATAGAAGAAGTCTACATAGGATTATTCTCCACATCCATTTTCTTTGACTTGGATTTTGAGCTCTGATGTAGTTAGTTCAGTTGATTTTTCTAGGTCTACACAATCTATGTGTTGAGATGAAGAGGAAATAGATGCCTCTTGATTGTTGGGAAGTACTTGATTGGAAATAGGTCCTCTAAGATTTGTGTAGTGCATGAAATGATCTCTATCACCAATCAAAGTGATTTCAAATCCATCATGAGAAAATTTCAAACATTGAGGATAAGTACAGGGTACTGCTTGCATGGAATGGGTTCACAGTCATCATAAGAGCATCTTATAACCTAGCTCTAGGTCTAGTAGTTGTAATGTAGTGTCTTGTGTTGTTGGACCTAGTCTGATTAGGAGGCTTATTATACATAGGGAAAGATGTTATTCATCATCATATTCTCTTGTTATGATATTCTTGGCAACATCTACACAACTGTCAAAATAGCCCAGTGCCTCTACCAATTTTAGGGTACATATATTTAGACCTACTCTACCATCTATCAAGACTCATCTTATTTTATGGAGGTTGACAAAGAATTCAAGGTGCAAAGGATCATTCTGATACATTTTATGGGTTGGGATATATTTCTCAATGAAGGCAACGTGATGTTTTGTGGATAGATTTCCCACCATGGCTTGAAACTCATCAACATTTATGTATTTTAGAATAGATGCTTATTGCAAGGCTTCATCTATTGCTTCTTTGTGATTTGGTGATATACGAAGAAATTCATAGATGAAAATTTGACCTGAGGTCTTCTTTTGATAGTCTAATAGGTTATACCAACCTGGTGGTGAGTTAGATGACTTATTTGGTACTACAACTTTTGATGGGGCTCCTTGCACTGTGATTTTAGAATAATGGGTAGTAACAACACAACTAGTATCAAGACCTCATATAGTGATAGGGTTTATGGTCACACCAGGATTAACTTTGGGATAGGTGAATTTTTCCTTATTGTCATATCTATAAGTGGAGACACAACCTTGACTATCTAATTAGGCTTGGGTAAAGAATCAACAATCAAGAAGGTGGTGAAGTTGTCAGACTTGAGATAGTGATAGAAAAATAAAACATGATCAAGCACAGAATGCCAGAAATGTTGAAATGAGGTTGGGGTTAGCATGAAATTATATAGGCATGAAAGTTACAATGCTACATTTATCCCCCACTTTATTAAGAGTATGAACCTGCATTCATACTCTTGATAAAGTAGAAAGTAATATTGAAAAGTTTTCATCAATGTATTAAAGAGGCAAGAAACACCAATCCCCTATCCTGTCAATCTAACAATAATTTAAAAGGAGCAACACGTGAATAGGAAAGAGAGTATGACTATACTTTCCTAGTAAGGTTATTCTTACTATGAGTCATGTAGATATTCAATGTAAGGATAGTCAAATAGTATAGAAAATAGTTGTCAAAAACATTTATGACCTTGGTTATCATTTATTAGAAAAACATGGATTCAATGGGAATGGATGTGGAAAATATGAACAAGGAATTCAAGTGTCCTTAGGAAATGGGGGGCATGAGCATGCTTATGGATTAGGATTTAATCCTTGTAAGCAACCACAAAAAATTATTGTTAACACCATTGTGAATCATAATTTTAAACATGGTCTAGGGTGTGCACAAACAAATGTTGAGAGTAGTAAGAAACCTATGGAAGACTTTGGTTTTGAGTCTCCTTCTCTATCCACATCCTCTCCTCCATCATCCAACACTTCTCCTACATTTACTTTGAATAAAGATAATTTTCCCTGAACTTCTTTGTGCTAAGGTGATTACTAGACCTAAACGCAAAAATAAAAGTAGTCAACATCTTATAACTCTTCCTTTTTGTATGTATCACCACTATCATGATCACTCTACTAATAACTGCCAAGCTTTACATTACAAAATCAAAAAACTTAATTATAATGGTATTATTTGTATGTCATCTCGCAATGAGTTATTTTTCAATACTAATTTTTCTAAATTACATATAAGTCCCTATTATAATGCTCCACACTGTGTAATTTTGTTAGCTTACTCCTTGGGGCTGATTGTCATGCATAGTGTAGTACACTTTGTGAGTAGCATAATCTTTTCCCTTGTTCCTACACTTGGCAGGCAAGGGTATTCGATCAATCTCTCTCATTCTTCTTTAAGGATCCGCTTTTACATTGGATAAGTATTATTTATCTCTCATGTGAAATCTAGTCATACATAGAAATGTTGGTTTACAGTAAGGATATGCATCCTTGATCATAGCCTTTTTCATTGTTCGCTATTGGGTTTCCATGTAAGATAAATCCCTTACCCTAGAGACTAAATAATTTTTCATCCTTCACAAGGATCTGTATTCATATTTCTTGCATGGTATCTCCTTGCATTTGTCCCTTCCATGACCTCATAGGAGTTGTGACCTCTTTGGTTTGGACTAAGTGTCTCTTGTGGATGTTGTCTTGGTGTTAAAAGTGCTTCATCCTTGTTGTTTAATCTTCCTCAATATGAAAAAATAGAACTTATGTTACCATATTAAGGGGGTGCATACATGGCCTTTGTATTACATTTTTTTTTTCACTTTAAGCATGACAGGTAGAGTACACTAGCATAACACAATTTGCTAGGCCCAATTACTCTCTCTTTTTTACATATTTTAGGATTGGTTTACTAGAATAACACAATTTTCTAGACCATTTGACCTATCCTAGTAGAAAAATTAATCCTCATGGATATAGCTGACCTGATCCATTCATGAGGTGCACACATAAAATAAGGCAAATCCATCCATGAAGGTTTGACAAGTCAGGTGAATATTTACATTTGTCTTGCTTTTACATGATTTTATTTAAATCCAAGGTTAATTCCTAAATGGGGGCTTGACCAAGGAAAGCCCCTTCNGCCCCCCCCCCCCCCCCCCCCCCCCCAACGAATTCCATTTTTCTTGTGTAGAAGCAGATTCATAGGTTTTCATGTTTTCAGGATGGGATTCGACTGATTTAGGGTTACAATTTCTGTTGGACATTCAAATATTAGTTTATTGGATAGTGTGGGTACAATTCAACCTTGACCTATACCCAAGTGTAATCTATACCCTCCAAGTTAACCTATTCCTGGGACCTTAAAATTTTCACAATCAATATATTTCAGCTTGCAGGTTTCGACTCTAGTGCGGTTTCAATTTCTATTGTAGTCTGCTACTCCATTTCTAGATATGATCTTGTGACCTCTACTATCCCTCAAGGTGAGTCCAATTTCCTCTTTATCATTTCATAACACTTACTTTGAAATATCAGATTAGGTCTTTTTATGTCCTTGACTATGACATGTTATTCTATCTTACTTGCATTGCATTTAATCAATCAACTAGCCTTAGGTCATTTAATCAAACACAAACAATCTCAATTGGCATAAAAAAACAATTAAGGGAAAGTGAAAACAAAATAAAAATAGATGTTTTATATATTCACCCTTATAAGGACTTGAATTTTACATTAGTACCCCTATATCCATTTGGGTTGTGCTAATCTAATTTGGGTTCTCTTGAAGGTTATATTTGGGGATCCCTCTTTCTCTTTACCTAATGTTCATAAAATACTTGGTGGTTCAACCACCTTCACCTTCTTTTTTTATGCTACACCATCATACACCTCTCCAATGTAAGGCTTATCCATGGCAGTGTAGTGAAGTAAGCCAATAATGTGCTCACTGAAGCAAAGGAGATACTCTACATGATCCCACCATGAGTCATCCAATATCCTTTGCTTAATTCTTGTTTCTCAATCACTATTTCTTTGCCTCCATTCAAACCAATTATTGGTAATCACCATGTTGAAAAGTGTCACTTTCACTTTCACAAGTTGTCTCAAGATAATTATGTTAGATGTAAAATGGATCTCAACAACCTATAATAGAATTTAAAGAAAATAAATATAATTTAATAGAGACAAACCTTTTTGAGAATACACATTACACAAACAAATTATGAAAATCATAAAATGTAAAATGCTAATTTATTTAATTAAATTACAACTTCAAATTCACTTACCTTTAATAGCTCCAAACTTGAAAATAATACAAAAATTTCTTGAGTCATGTGGTGGTTGGTGACGAACATATGGATTTCCTCAACCTCTACATCCACCTCTTTGATCCACCCAATTTTATTCCCAATCTTTTGTAGCTTAAGATTGTGTGAGTGGACCCACAAGGTATCCAAAATATATGTTGATATTGCTCTTCAACCAACAAACTAGCAGCTCTAAAATTCTGTGTTATTTGTTATGACTTGAAAAATGTTTTTAGGTCCTACTGTCTCAATGGCTTGATAATATCAGCAATAAATTTCCCATCTTTTAATTTCCCCTCACAATCCACGAATTTCAAAAACATTTCCTCTTTAGGGGACATCGTTATGACATTGATCAAGGGGTGATTTCTTGCATCCTTCCACCCATCTGAAACAATGCATAATCTTGTCTCAACTGATGAATCCATTATGGGCTTCAAAGAATCCTCAACCCCCTTGACCTCTCTTTCCAACAAGGTGTTACATAACTCTTCATCACTTAGGCCCATATACCCTCTTGGAGCACAATTGGCACTTTTCAACATCTTGTTCCAGTATGGAGAGAAAATAACATTGAAAGGAAACCCATTTGCATATATGCATCTTTCTATATCTTGGTCGACAATTACTTGACTCTCATTTTAAAATAATGTTTCCAAAGGTCCCTTTCTTTTGCGCAAAATTAGTGCCTTAGTTTTAGTTTCCATATCAGTTACGATAGTATAAAATGGGTGGTCTTCTATCACAACATTTGAAGATGGGGGTTGCATTCCCTTTTTTTATTGGGCATATTCTTTCTACATGTTCTCTCTTCTACTTCTTCACACTCCAAGATATATTTTAACAATGTTTCATTTGGTATAGGTGCTCCTTTTTTCAAGGGAATTCATTGATTCCTTTTCCAAGCAATCCACACAAATTGCCTACCACCCGATTATATAAACTTTTTCTTTCTATGTCACAAACCTAACATTTCCAATGGAATCTCCCACCTCCTGAAAGCCTTTTTACAATATCATCATACTCTGACAAAGGATAATCAAAATTTGGATCTTTTTTTGTTATTCAGGATTAGGAAAAGGCAATAATAAAATCAAAAAGAACCTTAACTATGATTATTATAGGGGCTTCAAACCTTTATGTTGAAATTTCTTAATGTCTTGATTACTCTCTAGTGATATCTTGTTAATCCCTATGAATGGTGGTCAGAGAAATATACACTAGTAATTT
Source organism: Thuja plicata (assembly GCA_018584345.1). Classification (NCBI taxonomy): domain Eukaryota; kingdom Viridiplantae; phylum Streptophyta; class Pinopsida; order Cupressales; family Cupressaceae; genus Thuja; species Thuja plicata. The sequence continues at coordinate 267,886 of MU226061.1, read as the reverse complement.
TTTCAACTAAGTTATAACATAAGAAAATAGTAAAACTAGGTCTATAGTGATTTTTGACCCAAAAGACAATTGTATTGAGGATTAGGACATGACTGTACATTGAAAATAAATATCTTTGGGGATTCAAGAGCTCAAATTTTTAGGGTTATTTAATTGGAAGGACACCAATATGAGTGCAAAAACATAAGGTGGAAGTTGTAAAGTGCTCAAATTTCAACCTTACATTAGGTAGAAGTGGAAAACATTGACCCTAAAGAGAAAAGGTTGTCAATTATATGGGGGCCTAACTAAGTTGTGTTAATATAAGTGGGGTTCTCAAATGAAATGTTGATTCCAAAGAATTTTAATCAACTAGATAATTGAAATTGATGTGTTCTTTGATTTTGAAGGCATCACAAACTTGCAAAGAGCTATAATTGTCCAAATAAAGTTAAGAACACTTTATGTTGCGGTAGAAGGAGATGTAATTGGTTGGTTTTAAAAAAAAAGGTAAATTCCTTGAAGTAGTGTCTATGAAACAAAATTCTACAAGTTTCAAATCAAATCTAAAAATCATAAAATTAGTGTAGTGTTTTAATGGTGTGTGTTGACTTCCAAGAGGAGATAAGAATGCTTAAAATCTACACCATTTAATAAACATACTAGTGTAATATTGAAGGAGGAGAGGAGGTGTTCACTATACTATGCATACAAACTAGGAACAAGGTCTATTTCCCTCTTCTTGATTATATTAAAGGAGAGTGAACCTAGTAGGCTCACCCTCAAATTTGATTAAAAGGGATTGAGCAGTAGGTGGGTTTACTATCCTTTTTTAAGTTGAAATGGACTATGCAAAAGGTGTGAGCTTGATGCTAGATCTAGGGCCAAAGGTGAAAATTCGGGGTTTTTCTATACACAACAAATCACAAAACAAATATGTAGACAAGAGTTGCAGATAAGGAAACAGAAGTAAAAAAGGATCCTATGTCTTAAATTTGCGCTAAAATATAGAGGTCAATGTCACTTGGAGGATCCTTGACCTAGGAAGGCCAGATGCACGTGAAAATTATATTTCTAGAATCACAATGTTACTCAAAACCTTCCAAAAAAATTTGTCAAAAATGTATAGGTCAATGTCGGGCAGAGTGATGTCAACCTTGCTTTTTTAGATCTGTGAAATCTAAATATGTAGGTTTGTCTAATCAATTTTATTTTAAATTTGTTTCTTCTAATGTTTCCACCTGCACATGCAGAGGAAAAAAATTATTGAATTGATGGGGTTTTTCATAGGTCAAACCCCAATTTTGAAATTAAACATGAAATTAAAAAAATATATAATTGAATTGAAAAGGCCAATGTATGCATGTTGTGATGGTTAAGTAGTTGTGTTTTAGTTCTTTCCATCAAGGTTCAAATCCCATTTGGGATAAGGTCCCCCATTTGTGGCATCACTAGTTCATATCTCTGGGTCAAAGCATTTACCCATCTTTTAAAAAGAAAAATTGAATTGAAAGAGTTTTAAAACAGAGCAGAGACTAGATCCAAAATTGAAGGACTAGAATAAAATAGTATATCTTAATGAGTCTCTATTGCGTTCAATATTGATAAAGATATTGATGTCTACTTGTAGAGTTGATTTCATAATAGGTTTATCATGGATGCCATCATGAATGGTTGAGCTATGAAACTTTACTTCTTGCTTCAAAGCCCTGATGATGCTTGATTTATTTCTCAATCGAATTACATAAGAGAATTGATCATTTTTATTCATGGTGTCTTGAATGAGGTAGTTAGGCTTCCTTTTATACCTCTCCTCATGTAATATATTTGAATTTTTGAAGTAGACCAACATAGAGAAGAAATGTTTGCACCCACAATCCACCCTTTGGAGGGTCCAAAATTGGGCCCCTTTGGCAAGACAAGGGCATCCCAAGCACCCTTGACTAGCCAATCAGGGTTGGGTCTAGGATCAACAACCAAGAAGGTGGTGAAGTTGTCATATTTGAGATAGTGATAGAAAAATCAAACATGATCAAGCATAGAAGGTCATAAATGCTAAAATGAGGTCGAGGTTAGCATGAAATTATATAGGTATGAAATTTATAGTGCTACATTTAGCCCCCACTTTAGCAGAAGTATGAACCTACATTCATACTCGTGATAAAGTAGAAAGTAATATTGAAAAGCTTTCATCAATGTATTAAAGAGGCAAGAAAACCAATCCCCTAAGGGACTTAGGATCTTGTTAATCTAGCAACAAGTTAAAAGGACAAACACGTGAATAGGAAAGAGAGAACATGACTATACTTTCCTAATAAGGTCAGTCTTATTATGAGTCATGTAGAGATTCAATGTAAGGAGAGTCAAATAGTATAGAAAATAGTTGTTTTATTCTAGTCAAATCATCATAAAAACTGGTGTAAAACATTACAAAGAAAAACGTGTAATTTGTAAAGTAACCTAGGAAAAAATGACTGCAAAAAATTTGTTGTAGTGTGTGTAAAGTGTAACAAAGAGTGGAGTGTATTCCTCCATGTTAAAGTGATTGCATGTGCCTTACTAGAAGAATTTTATCTAAAAAAATTATATGCATCCAAAAAACAAGTGCATTGATACAATGATATGTCCCTAAGTAAGGACAAAATCAAGGGCAAGGAATCACAAGACAAAAGAGAGCACATAAGGGATCCACTAACTAGGGTCAGTATGTGCATTTGATAACTCATGCACCTATCAAGTATAATTGAAATGAATCAACTTCAACCCCTAAATGTAGTGGAACTACAAGCACAATGGAAGAAGAGAACATAAGATGAACAAACAAAAGTCTTTTTGGGTCAACATGGTAGAGTCCAAATTAGAGATCTCAATGCTTTGCATTATCCCCAAGTAGAAAACACAAATGAAAATTTATGATTATCACATGTATTACATAATATAGATATGACATATATAAAAAATTTAGATATAAATAGAATAATTTTATGCCAAGTTCGGTCCCTTTATTACCTTATACTGATGGAACAACAAGGGTCATCCAAAGAGAGTTTAACATAAAAAAAAATACATATCAAGCAACACATCATGTGGGAAGCACATTATATACAAGAAAACACACAAAAGAGTCTACTAAAAAACTGAATCTATCCATATAGGTCACTTGCCTCTCAATCTTGATTACCATCACAGGCATTGGCATGACATTTTTCTCAATGATGCCTCACACTACAATTTCTCTTAGTTTGACTAGAGATTTTCTAAGGTTTGGGATCAATCAACTTAGGCTCATTTTCTTCCTTTGTAGGAGGAATGGAAGGAACCTCACTAGGTTGAGAGATGAAAGATTTTGGACATTTGTAAGATCTAGGTAGTGGGACTCTAACGTATACAGGAGGAATAGAAGGTGTAGGAAGAAGTCCAAGTTCTGAATGAGGTGGAATATCCTTAGGTTTACTCAAGATTGATGTAATTTCATGCTTGAATGTTTTATAAGATAAGAAAAGGACATCTTCTTGTGGTTTCAAATATTCTAATTTTTAAGAAAAAATAAGTAAAAGGTTGATTAATTTTTTTAGATTTTGGTTATGGGTGCTATTGATTTATTTCCTTTCTTATTCACACCCTTCAGGGTTATTTTGTTTGAGTCAATGAGGTCTTGGATCACATGTTTCAATCTAAAGCACTTCTTGGTATCATGGTTAGTTTGACAATGGTATTGATAAAATGCTTTAGGGTCAAGGAAATTTGGCAAGGGCTTGGAAGTATATATTAGTTTGACAGGAGGAAGCTTCATCACATTAGCATTAATCAATTTTAGCATGATATTATGTAATGATTCAGAAAGAGTAAAATTATGACATGTAAATATTGATAATAAAGGGGCCACACCTGATGTTGTGACTGCCATTTTTGTATCAATATGGTTTGAAGAATTTCCATTACTCCTTATGAAAATTTTGTTTTGATTTTGAAACTTTTGAAATGATTATTGAGTGCCATAATTCTTATTAACTAGAGGCATTGATGAATATTATTCAAATTGACCCTCTTGAAACTAATAATTACAAGGCATTGCACATAATTGTGTTAAATATATAAATTCAAAAAATAACTTATCTCTAATATCTTTTCGCGAATTAGAAATGAAAATTCTTTGAACATCACCATTAGGCAAAGGTTAATCAATTTTTGAATGAAAATATTTGTATCTACCAATAAAATTAGTCACTTTTTTTTAAATATTTATTTACAATGTATCAAATTAGTCAAAGTAATTTGAGGACCAATGTTTTTTTGAAATTATTGTATGAATACATTAGCCAATTTTTGAAAAGAGTCAATAGTTAAAGAGAAAAAGAATAATACAATTGTAAATATTTATCTCTAAAAATGTGAGCAAACATTTTAGTCATGAGTCTATGATCTTATGAGAAATCTTTCCACAAATTTTAGAATGTTTTCATGAGTCAAGGGGTCACCCTTTCTACCATATAATTCCAATAAAGAAACATCCATATATTGAGGGACAATAGAACAAACAATATCATGCGAGAGTGGAATAACTATGTCCATGTGGGAATATTGAATTTGGATTAGGTTATGGAATCCAATTGTTGTTGTAAGGATGAAACACTTTCAGCTAAATTGTTGGTAGTGGCTTTCGTGGATGAATTGGTGTTGAAGTAATTTTATTGTGAAAGAGGTGCAACATTGGGATAGGTTTGTGGAGCATTGGAGTAAGAAGGTGGAATGTTATGATAAGTTGATAGAGGAGATGGTTTGGGAAAAAATAGAAGGCTAATGGAAGTAATTATGTAGGAGTGTTGATTGATAGGAAGTCCCCTAGGAATAATATGTGTCGGATTAATATTTTGTGTAGACTATTTGAGTATTCTTGATTCGTCCAATGTCGATTAAGCTTATCCAGATAATGGGAAAGCTTTCCCATTTGGTTGGTATATACAATTCAAGGAGTCATCCTCATCATATTAAGTGTGGGAAGAATGGTTCTCTGCAATGTTAGGTATGTCATGTATAGGCATACAAGATCCACATAAGTTCCCATGGAATTACTAGTCAACTCAATCTCTACACCCTTGGTATTTAATATTTGGGTTTTCATAAGTTTATAGATTCTTCTCATGGGGATATTATATGTGGGAGTATAGGTCATGAAACTCATGCACAAAGATAGATATAAAAAATACTTAAGCAATACAAATCCAGATTAGATTGATCAATTGAGAATTGTGGTGGTACCCTAATTTTTGATAATTTGGAAGTCCCAATCCATTATCAAGAAGCATGTTTCTCCATAAAAAAATATCAAAGGAAGAAATCTTTATGACAAAAATAAATAGAACTAACTAATCGAAGCCTTCAGAAAATGCTGGAATTCAGACCTGATACAAAGATGATTTTGACAGAGGATAAAGATGGTCAAATTTTAAAAATCTAAAAATGACCCAGTTCGGGAAATCAAATTTCCTATCCCTAGCAGAAATATCATCTTTTCACAAGGTGTTTTGTGTAATCGACCAAAGCCAAATCCAAAAGTTAGGTAGTTATTTTTTAGTTAGTTTATTGTTTTTTCAAAATAATTTGTAATAAGAGTTGTGTCTTTTCACCCTAAAAAGGTGTAAAAGCCACTCAAATACATATATATACATAATGTAAAATGTAAAGAGGGGGGATACAATATAATACAATTTCACATATTTGGATAGTTTTTAATCAACAAGTATAACATGGACCTGGATGTACTATTTTTTCAAAATCAATAAAGATAAGTCATTTTTCTTTCACATGTGTAATAGTTTCATTATCATTTTACAACTAGTCCCTCGGATAAACCAATAGAAATTCTTCAAAGTGATAGTTTTATGTGCATGCTTCCTGATTTGATTCATATTCTATATTTGTAATTGGTTTTCTCATTTTGCATGGTTAAATTTCATTGATTGAGGCCTTAGTCAATTGGTCTGTCATCTGAGAAGTATTACCCATTTGAAATATCTCTGAATTTGTTTTAGGTTGCATGTACATTCCA
>MU226061.1:156586-250245 GCA_018584345.1 Thuja plicata | reverse complement strand
ATAGGTATTTTATTCTCTTTGTTGATGATTATTCTAGAATGATGACAGTCATGTTCTTAAAAGATAAATCAAAAGCATTTAAGATGTTTAAATGGTATAAAGAAATGGTAGAAAAACAAAGTGAAAAAAAAATTGAAATTCTTAAGGTCAGATAGAGGAGGGGAATTTACTTCAGAAGAATTCACTGACTATTTCAATTAGCATGGAATTAAAAGATAGGTTTCTGCACCAAGAACACCACATAAAAATGGAATTGCTGAAAGGAGAAACTGATCAATTGTTGATTGTGCAAGAACATTGATGATTGAGAAAAGAATCACTCAAACCTTCTAGAGGAAATCTGTTAGTAATGTTGTCTACACACTAAACAGAGTAAAATTGAAGGACACAAAGAAGACACCCTATGAGCTTTGGTATGGTCATACACCCAATGTAAGTTACTTCAGAATCTTTGGTATTCAATGTTATATATTGAAGGATGATAGAAATGGAAAACTTGACTGCAAAAGTGAAGAAGGTACCTCCCTAGGGTATTCAACCAAAAGAAAGGCATATAAATGTCTTAACAAGTCATCTAACAAAATTATTGAAAGTGCAAATGTGAAAATAGATGAATTTGTAGAAAAGAATGATAAGGAAAGCAAAACAGAACCAGAGGACTACAACGGGTTTGTTTATACATAACCTGATACTCTACCTGAGAAACAGTGTCTCGCTCCCAAACAACAGAACATTGCACCCAAGCATCAGGCTACAATTACCGAAAATAAGGAAAATCCTCAAGGTGATCTTCCAAGCGATGGAGATCGGAATGAAGGTCAAGAAGATGATCAGAATGATGAAAACAGAGCTGAACTAAAAATTTCCAAGTATGTCAGAAGACATCATCCATAGAATCAAATCATAGGAGACAAGAAGGATGGAACAAGAACAAGAAGTAAGTCACTAAACACTAGATGTTTACTTTGTGATTTTGAGCCTAAATCTATTAATACTACACTTGAGAATGAAGAATGGGTTAGTGCTATGAATGAAGAAATAGAATAGATTGAGAATAACAATACATGGACACTAGTGCCGAGACTAGATGACAAGAATGTCATCGGTACCAAATGGATATTCACAAATAAGTTGAATGAGAATGGAGAAGTCACTAGAAACAAAGCAAGACTAGTATGCAAGGGATATGGACAAGAAGAAGGTATAGATTATGGAAAAACCTTTTCACCCATTGCTAGACAAGAAGGAGTTAGAATCTTAATTTCTTATGTTGCATTTAAAGGATTCAAGGTATACTAGATGGATGTCAAATCTACATTCCTAAATGGAATACTAGAATAACTGGTATACATTGAACAACTAGAAGGGTTTGTTGATCAAGACAAAAGAAACATGGTATGTAGACTACATAAAGCCTTGTATGGATTGAAACAAGCACCGAGAGCCTGGTATGAAAGACTTCACTCATATCTCATTAGCATAAAATTTGTTAGAATGAGTGAAAATAGAAAATTGTACTTGAAAGAAGATACCGATGGTAATATTCTGATTGCTGAAATTTTTGTTGATGATACCATTTTTGGGGGAAATGAATTGTTATGCAAATCCTTTCCTAATGAAATGAGCAAATAATTTGAAATGTCTATGTTTTGGGAGATCAAATTCTTTCTTGGTCTACAGATTCTTCAACAAGATATAGGTATATATATCACTCAGTCCAAATACATCAAGGAAGTGTTGAAGATATTCAAGATGGAAGATTCCAAACTAGTTGGAACACCTATGGCTACTAGTTGTAAGCTGACAAAAGAAGACAAATCCAATGAGGTAAATCAGACCTTATATAGATCAATGATTGGAAAACTAATGCATGTTGTTCACACCAGACCAGATATAGCACATGCAATTGGAATAGTTGCAAGATTCTCTTCTAATCCCAAAGAATCACATATGACTATTGTCAAGAGAATTCTAAGATATGTGAAGAACACCGAGGACTATGGATTATGGTACAAAAGAGAAGGAAAATTTGAGCTACAAGCCTATACAGATGTTGATTGGGCTGGAAACATTGATGACCGAAAGAGCGCAACTGGAGGAGCATTCTTCATGGGTTACAGACCTTTCACGTGGATCAGCAAGAAGCAAGGATGCATCTATCGGTCTACTACAGAAGCAAAATATGTGGTTGCTGCTGCAAATTGCTCCAATATTGCATGGATCAAACAATTGCTGGAAGGTATCAATATGAAGATTCTTGAACTGGTAATTATCTATTGTGACAACACCATTACAATTAACATTTCTAAGAATCCAGTCATGCATGCTAAAACTAAGCAAATTTCTATGAAGTATCACTATCTAAGAGAACAAGTACAAGAAAAGAAAGTGACACTGGAATATGTTCAATCAAAGAAACAATTGACTAACATATTCACCAAGCCATTACCGAAGGATACATTTGAGTACCTGAGACAGAGACTAGGGGTCCAACCCTTGTCTATCGGTCAGTAATCTGGCTAGGAGGTTGCATCAGCCTATACCAAATCTGAAGATCAGTCATGTTAATGCAAACACTAAGATAAACAGCAACAGATACATCTATACACAGCAAGGTACAAGTAAGCACCAAACACCAGAGACATTGTATTGTTGATGGTTAGGGAAATTCATGGAATATATTATGCAAAGGGATGGAACATGATATAGATGATTATTTTTTTTTTCATTCTTTTCAAAGGGAGAGATGATTCCATTATCATATAAATGGAGAGATGATCTCATTGTCATAAAGGGAGATATTATTTCATCATCATAAGGGAGAGGTTATCTCACCGATCAGAAAAGATTATATCATTATCCATGAAGTGAAGTTTCTGAGAATCAGAAGGAAGAGTTAATCAATATTCTAAGGGAGAGAAATTGATTACATATGAAATATCCATCTAAGGGAGAGAAGTAACAAAGGGAGATAGTTCAGACAAAGAGAAAGATTGTTGTCAAAGCAAAAAGAGATTATCAAGAAGAGGAACAATCAAGGCAGAGCACATATCAGAATAGAGATATCAAAAGATTCATCTATCCAAAGAAGAGATTGAAGATTGAAGACAACCATTCTGCATGAAACAAATCTAAGCTATTTTGAGCTTATCGAGAACCAAATATTTGTAATAGTTACATTAGAAAAGCTTGATGAAATTGTATATTTCATATTGTATTAGTGATAGTATAGTATGATAATGTAGTATGTTTCCATCAATGTAGTTAATCCTTTGTTAGTTGGTAGTTTTTTATGTTGTAGTATAAATAACAACAACCTCTTCTTTTTATGAAATGTTTTTATAGAGGAGCCACCTCCAAATGTATGATTATGCAAGAAAAGGACCAACTAACAAGCACTCTCCTAATACTTCTACACTTTAGGCCCTGCTACACCAAGGGGGGATACCCTGCAATACCTTATGATGTGTCTTTAAAGGTACTATCAAGCAATAATATCATAATAACTCAACATGACCAGGAGATACTAGGTAATCGGCTAACTACCTATTGAACATCAACCATGAGATGGAGTATGAGATAGAAAATATTACAAACTTATACAGATGAATAATTAATGGATTTTAAGATGTTTGCATTTAGGAAAACACAGCCAATGTGCAACTAGATATGCAATAAAACAAAACTTATAAGCTTAAGATCAGTGCTTTATCCAATAGGGCTATACTCTGACTCAGATACAATATACTGAAATTAATATTTGTCAACAACTTCAAATCATAATACTACCACCCAAAAACCCATACTACTGACAGAATCCTTACAGTGTGTCAGATGAATCTATGCATAAATCAGAGCCTAATTTAATCTGATCCTTGATCAGAACTCTCAAATAAGAACATAAACACAAAAAAACTATGCTATTGAATCAGAAAAATCATAACTCATATGACACATAACACAGGAGAGATTGGAATTTGGGTCTTTGTATTATATTCAGAAAAACTTATTTCAGTATACAAAAAATACTCAGAGATAAACTGCAAAAGATCTCTCAACTATTTATTTCTCACTTCTTACAATATCTAATACAAATCATACTATATTTCCCCTCTTTGACTGAAAACTTTATAGAATGGTTTACATTACAAATTTTCCAGCCCTTTTCAATGATCTTGGGAATCCTTTTATAGATTAGGATTGCAACAAGCTTTAGATCAATTGGAATAGGGACAAAATTAATGACTCGCTAAAAGGAAAAACTAGCTAATCGAGTGATAACCACTCTTGTTACAATAGATATTTGGCACATTTTGTCTCTTGACAGCTTTCTACTTGTAGTTGCTTCAAATTTGTTTAGTGTGAGCCATCTGGAGTCTGTTGTACTGGATGCTATTGATGTAGAATCCTTACTCTCAATTGTATCAACCATCTTGTTGGGCTTCTTTGTCCACCTTCATTTGGTCACCTTCACCTGGATTAACAATTGTGTACCTGTCCTTCCAAGAAGTGTACACATCATCACTTGGCCAATTAAAACCAAGGATTTCATCCTTCTTGCTGATGATCTCACCCTAGCTGGCACTTGCCTTCTTAACTTCTCCTTTCCAGAACTCAAAAAATTCACTGGCTTTGTTAATGATATTTATAGTTTGGACAAATAAAATTGTTCCCTCCAATGTAATAATGCTATGTGTCTGGAAATTTATTGCTTATTTTATTTGTCTTAACCATAGTGCCTCATTCTTTATATCACCATCTTTCTTGAACATATTAGGGTACATTTCATACCCATCCTTTGAAAATTATCTCCCCAAGGTCTCTACTTTTTTGATGAGGATATACCATTTGATATCCAAGTCTGCCATTAGTTTCAGACACTTGTGAGTTCTAGTTAAAAAAATATCAATATTGTTCTCTTCTTTGGACATGGAATAGAAATATTTCACCTCGGCCGCTTTTCCTTTCCAGGTGTCCATGATCAGACCCCACTGATCTTTGTCTGCATCATACTCATTGATAATATTAAAAACCCTTTTTCCTAACAAATAGAGATCGGCAAGGTTCACCTCTTTAGCACATCTCAGGAGGTTGGAGTATATTTTTTCAGTGTGCCTCTCTTTTACCCATTCCTCTGCTTCTTTATATGCCGAAGATTCTTCAAGGTCTTTTTAGCAGTTTCTTCTAGCCTCTTCCTTTCAGCCAACAATTTGTCTCTTTCCATTTCCACATCTGTCAAAGTAACATGTCTTGATGGCATATGAGAAGGAGGATAAGTGACATATGGGTTGGATGATGAAGTTTGGTAAGGTTCTTGAGCAATCATCATCTAAGGAATAAAACTTTCTAATTTCTTACCTTCCAATTTAGCAATCCTTTTATCCTTTTCAATAGTCTTCATCTTCTCTTCATTATAAGCACCCAAAACTCTCTCAAATTTTTTACTTAGGTTCTTGAGTTCATCTTCTAGTTTCTGGGCTACACTTACACTAAATTTAGCATATTCTAAATTTATACCTGCAGCTTCAACAACCCCTATTTCTACACCTCTCCTTACCAGAAGGCTACCTGAATGCTCAGCCTGATTATCCTCACCTGCTATTCTGGGGTCTCTCTTTTTCAATTTCCACATAACCAGGGCTGCATGATCCTCACTGAACTTCACACCCTTCAAAGCTTTTTGTACTTTTGATTTGGTGGCATAAATAGTCTTTGTCTCCTTCCTAACAACATCAAAGACAATAGCATCAGTTATGTCCCATTCAAGAAGTATTAATACTCCTTCTTTCCTTACTAGTGCTCTTCCTTCCTCAGGATTTATTTTTTCAAACTTGGAAACCATCTCTTGCTTGATTTCATCCTCAATTTCCTCCTTGCCTCTGGCAGGTTGTTCTTCTTTTTTTTTCTAGCATTTTATCTTGAATTCATCAATATGAATCCTCCACAAGAACTGTAAAAATCCTCTTTCTTTGAAAAAATTGTCATCAGAAAGAATTTTTTCACTCACTTGCTGAGTCAATGGATCTAGCTTTTTGCCAGCAAATTCTGCTACTATCAGATCCAATTGAGCATGGTTGGGCTCCTCAGGTACCCCTTCTTGTAATTCCTTAGCTGTGACATAAATTTGTCCAGTGTTTCCCATTTGCACTAATTGCTGAGCTACAACTTGTTCATCCATGTGTATTGGGGATTGGGAGGGAGAATAGATCTATTCATGTTGCTATTTTTGTCCCTCTTCTACCGTTTGCCTATTGGGAGATGGAAGACTTTGAGCACTAGGCTCTAGTGGCCTCTTTCCTTTAGGATCACTGGTTTTTCCACTTTCTGGTAAAATTGTGCTATATCCCCTTCATTTGTACACTACATATTCTCCTCGTGGGATGTTTCTAACGGGGAAGGCTCTACCTAAAATTTCGTTAGCCTTCTCTGGCTCTGTTTTCAATATGTTATCCCTTTTTTGGTTCAAATCCTGCATAATCTCTTCAAACATGTCCATCGGTGATTCAAGCTTCTTGGCCCAAGGCTGGAAATCCTTTAAAGGATCATATGTGTCATCAAAATGGTGAATAAAATCAAGGCTTTTCTTGTAAGCCAACCATTTTTCTTTCTTTATTTCCTGGTTAATCAAGTCTAATTCATTTCTGACTATGTCTTCCGAGAATTTGAATTGATGGTTCAGCCCTACACGCTTTGTCTTTTCCCTAAACATGTCTTTAATGAAACCCTTAGGGTCAGCACACCTAGAAATTGATGTGGTCAGATTGTATGGTTTCAAAAAATCTTGCAGGTGTTTTCATCCTCCCCTTGTGATGATAAACTTATGGGCAACAATGATTATAGGAAAGATTGTTCTTTTTCATCTTCCAGTCAGGGCATCTTCTTGCAAACTTCCAATCTATCTCAGGACCTCTACCAATCTTAAGCGGCACTTTATAGGGTAAGATGTTTGGCACTCCCCTGAAACCATAGACCCTGAATACAGTTTACATTGGATAAGAGATAACATCACCCCATTTATGTACTATATGGAGCTCTGGGTCAAATTCCTTTGGTCTCAAGAATTTTTATAATGCTTCAGGAATTCTAGGGTCCTCTTTCAACAACAATGTCATGAGTCTGGCAGAAAAATATCTGTCAAAATTTATGTAGCTGGCCTCTTTATTGTCTCAGGTCATGTCTGCAATCCACAATTGTATAGGCATGATTCCATTGTCCTTAAATCTTGTCAGTTCCATTTCTTTCTAAAAATAATTTTCCCCCTTATACAGACATACATCAATAATGAATACCAAGAAAAATGTCTAGACACCTTTGTGTTCTGGACACCTATCATCCCTTCATGAATCAGGTCTACAATATATGGGACAAAATCAAAAATTATTGTGCAAAATCTCAAACATCATTAGCATATAGTGGATAGGCATCTCAACTTTCTCATCATCTCCACATATTTGACAAAGAGCCCTATAAACTGATTTGGCCTTCAAAGTAAAATAGTCAAGTTTGAAAGATTCTTTTGTGTTGGGCCCTACCAAAATTAAGTCACCAACTATGCCAAAGTATTGCTTGAGGGGCCCCTCTCTGAAGTATTTCCTCTGGGCTTGGTAAACTTCCTTTAACTAAACAAAATCAATCTTATCCATAGAAGTGTTTAGATCATTTAGACTGAATACCTCCGTAATCTCTTGTGCAGTCACCTTAATCAAGACTTGCCCATTTTTGTCCCTGACTACTCTGGATATGCTATCATAACTCCTAGCTATATGTGTAAGCATGTCCATATCCATAAAAAGATCAAGCACTACCAATTTGCCTACGTCAAGCTGCCATACATTATTATGTGGGGGATTAGCATTTCTCTGACCATAGAGCACCTTAAACAAGGCCAAACCAATCATACCTATCTTGGCATCCCTAACAGACTAACCCAAATCATATAACCCTTAAGTAATTTTTAGGCATGGATCCTTGGGGACTAATTCCTTCATCTTCGAGGAATCATTAGTGGACATTGTTAATTGTTGCAGCAAATCATCACAGACATTTCTATCCTTATAATTGATCTTCCTGGTGAATTATATTTTGGGCGGCATCATGAATTTAAGGTTTAAAAGTCTAATATGAATAATAAATCCTTTCTCTTTCTGCACCTTACTAATTCTTTTAAATTTCTTACGACCCAGAAGTACTAGTACCGGAAAATTACCCGTTCCGCAAGAAGCTTGAAAATTCAGCTGCGATCACTGCAACTTCACTTCGCTCTGCAACTGCTATCAATTATGAAAAATTACTTGATTGATTGATATGATGGAAATCCCATCACTTTAAGCATTAAATTTTTACTAAGAAGAAAACACACATTCGCAATTACTCCTCTGAGTTCAATTCTTGGTGTACAACTATTTAAAATTTTCTACTTTTGTATTTTAAAACAGAGCCGTCAATTTTACTGACTTTTCCTTGTATCGGACGGTCCACGGAAAATATTTTGCAATGTTCATCTCTCAGGACACGTGCCATCATGTCACTTTCCCTTGATAGTTAACTTCCAGTCACTTTTGATCTAAGTCTTTGTGCCAGCCGTTAGATCCTTCCCAACCCGTTTGATCTTTATTTAACTCTGCATTACTATGAGGGCCCCATCAACTTAGACACGTAGCACAATGTCATTTTCCCTCGAAGAGTAAAGATCGGACACTTTCTTCTTAAGGCTTAGTTCCCACCATCAGATCTTATCTATCTTTAGTACCTTTAATCACTTTTATAATCTGCGGCCTCAATCTTGCAAAGACATGTGGCAGCATGGCGTAATGCTTCATAGGTTAAAACAACATCACCTTTGATCTCAGGATTTGTGCCAGCTGTTAGATTATATCTAACTTAACTGGTCTTTATTTTTCCTTATGCTCATGTGAGGTCCCACCAACTTGAACACGTGTCAACACTGTGCATTCCCTCAATGGGTAAAACCCTTTCATCTTGTGATTAAGGTTTAACGCCAGTCGTTGGATCTTATTGAAGATAGTGTTGATTTATTATACTCATTAATCATCCATCAAACACAAGAGATTCCACCTGGAAGCATGGTGTAATCCCTTAATGAATATTTCATGCACAACTTGACAATAATCCTTTGCGCCAACCGTTGGATCAAATATGACATGCTCCCAATTTAACTTCATTTGCTTGCTCACATTTGGTCCCACTGAAGACACGCGTCAACACGATGCTATCCCTCGAAGAGTAATTCAATAGAATCTTTGTTATGAGGCTTTGCGCCAGCCGTTAGATCATATCTAACTTGTTACCCATTTATCCTTTCCTTTTTGACAACACTCAGGCCCACCAGACTCCATGTGTCACAATGGCGTGTTCCCTCAATGTTATCCTTCGCTCATCTTTGTGATAAAGGTAATGCACCAACCGTCAGATGAAGAGAATCTTTCAGATGTCCTTTGATCTATATCTTTAATGCATTTTGTCCCGCCAAAGACACATGGTGCAATGGCACATTGCCTTAAAGATTAAAATTTGATCATCTTCACATAGCGGGAATGCAAGAGCCATTGGGTCAAATCACATTACCTCAACAGATAGTGAATGTAATTAATCCTGCGGACTTTGGAATTAGGGAATAATATAGAACCGTGGGGTTAGAACAATGACAACTTAACAACATGAACATTTTAAGAGGAACCTATTTGAGACATGACTTTAAGTGAAGAAAAAGTAACATGCAAATAGAAACCTTTTTGACACTTAGGGTCTAATGACCACAATTTTGTACTCTGAGACATGAAACAAGGGTTTTTTCAAGTTTTCTTCAGAATATACTCTGCAAAAATAGACCATGAACCAATTGATTGAAAAAAAAATTAATAGACCTAACAGTGGCTCTTCCTAGGGATGAAAACCTCATGTAGGTGTTACAAGAATTTAGAATCTCACGGAAAGCAGACCAACCTACTGGAAAACAAAACCACCACACAACAGGAAAACAAACTAGACTAAGACAAAAAGAAACACACTTGCATAAACACACTATGTATACAAACCTAATGTTCATGGATAATTAGACTTCATGAGATGTATAAATTCAAGAACTGTCCATGAACCGGCAGTTCTAAAATATTTCCAGTAAGCTCTTTCAACAAATACAAATTTTTCTCATACCTTTCATGGACAATATAAGGTCCCAACCAAATTGGGTTGAATTTCCCATGCTTTCCTTTATCTTCCAACCTGGTATTCCACATGGGAACATAATTTTCCACATCAAAATGTCTTGAGACTGCCTTCTTGTCATACAATTTCTTCACCTGCAATTGAAAATTTTTTCATTCTTCACAGAAGCTTCCCTCCTAGCTTCATCTAATTCCACCAAGTCATCAATTCTGAATTGCATGTCAGTATCAATATCATCATCATAATTCTGCACAAACTTGTACATCTGCATCAAATTGTTTTGGGGAAGTCTTGCTTGGATTCCATAAACTAAATCATAAGTTGCACATCCAATAGCCTTTTTTGATGTCACCCTGTCTTCCCATACAACCAATGTCAACTTTGAATCCCACGCCTTCTTGTTTGTATCCAAAAATCTTTTCATAATCTTGAGGAGGCTCTTATTGGTGGATTTAGCTTTGACATTTCATTGTGGGTGATAAGGTGCAGAGTAAGAGGTCTGAATACCATATTCAGCACAAACCTTAACATATTCCTCAAATTTAAAATACATGGCATTATCTGAGACTATTTTCTCTGGGCACCCAAATCTAGTAATTATGTTCTTCAGCAAAAAATCAATCACCACTTTACTTGTAGCTCTCTTAGTGGGAATTACTTCCACCCAGTTAGTAAAGTAGTCTATAGCCACAATAATCCATTAATTTCCTCCATTGGATTTTGTAGATATCTCTCCTATAAAATCAATACCCCATTGTTGAAAAGGGGCTTGAAATTCACCTTCACCAGGATTAACAATTGTGTGCCTGTCCTTCCAAGAAGTGTACACCTCAACACTTGGCCAGTTAAAACCAAGGATTTCATCCTTCCTGTTGATGATCTCACCCCAGCTGGCACTTGCCTTCTTAACTTCTCCTTTCCAGAACTCAAAAAATTCACTGGCTTTGTTAATGATATTTATAGTTTGGACAAATAAAATTGTGCCCTCCAAGGTAATTATGCTATGTGTCCAGGCATTTATTGCTTCTTTTATTTGTCTTAACCATAGCGCCTCATTCTTTATATCACCATCTTTCTTGAACATGTTAGGGTACATTTCCTACCTGTCCTTTGAAAATTCTCTCCTCAAGGTCTCTACTTTTCTGATGAGGATATTCCTTTTGATATCCAAGTCCGCCATTAGTTTCAAACACTTGTGAGTTCTAGTTGAAACAATATCAATATTGTTCTCTTCTTTGGACATGGAATAGAAATATTTCACCTCAGCTGCTTTTCCTTTCCAGGTGTCCATGACCAGACCCTACTGATTTATGTCTGCATCATATTCATTGATAATATTAAAAACCCTTTTTCCTAACAAATAAAGATTGGCAAGGTTCACCTCTTAAGCAAATCTCAGGAGGCTGGAGTATATTTTGTCAGTGTGCCTCTCTTTTACCCATTCCTCTACTTCTTTGTATGCCGAAGATTCTTCAAGGTCTTTTTTAGAAGTTTCTTCTAGCCTCTTCCTTTCAGCCAACAATCTGTCTCTTACCATTTCCTCATCTGTCAGAGTAACAGGGCTTGATGGAATAGGAGAAGGAGGATAAGTGACATATGGGCTGGATGATGAAGGTTGGTAAGGTTCTTGAGCAATCATCATCTAAGGAATAGAACTTTCTAATTTCTTACCTTCCAGTTTAGCAATCCTTTTAGCCTGTTCAATAGTCTTCATCTTCTCTTCATTATAAGCACCCAAAACTCTCTTGAATTTTTCACTTAGGTTCTTGAGTTCATCTTCTAGTTTATGGGCTACACTTACACTAAATTTAGCAGATTCTAAAGTTATACCTGCAGCTTGAACAACCACTATTTTTGCAACTTTCCTTACCAGAAGGCTACCTAAATGCTCAGCTTGAATATCCTCACCTACTATTCTAGGGTCTCTCTTCTTCAATTGCCGAATAACCAGGGTTGCATGATCCTCACTGAACTTCACACCCTTCGAAGCTTGTTGCACTTCTTCTTCGGTGGCATGAACAGTCTTTGTCTCCTTCCTGACAGTATCAAAGACAATAGCATCAACTATGTCTTATTCAAGAAGTATTAATACTCCTTCTTTCCTTACTAGTTCTCTTCCTTCCTCAGGAGTTATTTTTTCAAACTTGGAAATCATCTCCTACTTGATTTCATTCTCAATTTCCTCCTTGCCTCTGGCAGGTTGTTCTTCTTATTTTTTCTGGCATTTTCTCTTGAATTCATCAATATGAATCCTCCACAAGAACTGTAAAAATGTTGTTTCTTTGACAAAATTGTCATCAGACAGAAATTTGTCAATTGCTTGCTAAGTCAATGGATCTAGCTATTTTCCAGAAAATTCTGCTACTGTCAGATCCAATTGAGCATGTTTGGGCTCCTCAGGTACCCCTTCCTGTAATCCCTTAGTTGTGACATAAATTTTTCCAGTGTTTCCCATTTGCACTAATTGTTGAGCTACAGCTTATTCATCCATGCGTATTAGGGATTGGGAGGGAGAATAGATCTATTCATGTTTCTTTTTCTATCCCTCTTCTACCTTTTGCCTCTTGGGAGATGGAATACTTTCAGCACTAGGCTCTAGTGGCCTCTTTCCTTTAGGATCACTGGTTTTTCCACTTGCTGGTAAAATTGTGCTATATCCCCTTCATTTGTACACTACATATTCTCCTCATGGGATGTTTCTAACAGGGAAGGCTTTACCCAAAATTGCTTTAGCCTTCTCTAGATCGGTTTTCAATATGTTATCCCTTTTCTAGTTCAAAGCCTGCATAATCTCTTCAAACATGTCCATCGGTGATTCAATCTTCTTGGCCCAAGGCTAGAAATCCTTTAAAGGATCATGTGTCATCAAAACAGTGAATAAAATCAAGGCTTTTCTTGTAAGCCAACCATTTTTCTTTCTTTATTTCCTAGTTAATCAAGTCTAATTCATTTCTGACTATGTCTTCTGGGAATTTGAATTGATGGTTCAACACTACATGCTTTGTCTTTCCCCTAAACATTTCTTTAATGAAACCCTCAGGGTCAACACACCTGGATATTGATGTGGTCAGATTGTATGATTTCAAAAAATCCTGTAGGTGTTTTCATCCTCCCCTTGTGATGATAAACTTATGGGCAACATTGATTACAGGAAAGATTGTTCCTTTTTGTCTTCCAGTCAGGGCATCTTCTTGCAAACTTCCAATCTATCTCAGGACCTCTACCAATCTGAAGGGGCACTCTGTAGGGTAAGATTTTTGGCACTCCCCTGAAACCATAGACCTGAAATATAGTTGACATTGGATAAGGGATAACATGACCCTAGTTATATACTATATGGAGCTTTGGGTCAAATTCCTTTGGTCTCAATAATTTTGATAATGCTTCAGGAATTCTAGGGTCCTCTTTCAACAACAATGTCCTCAGTCTGGCAGCAAAATATCTATCAAAATTTATGTAGCTGGCCTCTTTATTATCTCAGGTCATGTCTACATTCCATAATTGTACAGGCATGATTTCATTGTCCTTAAATCTTGTCAGTTCCATTTCCTTCTCAAAATAATATGCCCCCTTATATAGAAACACATACATCAATAATGAATACCAAGCAAAAGGTCTGGACACCTATCAGTCCTTCATGAATTAGGTCTGCAATATATGGGGCGAAATCAAAAATGATTGCTAGATGGGGATACAAAATCTCAACCATCATTAGCATATAGTGGATAGGCATATCAACTTTCTCATCATCTCCACATATTTGACAAAGAGCCCTATAAACTTATTTGGCCTTCAAAGTAAAATATTCAAGTTTGAAAGGTTCTTTTGTGTTAGACCCTACCAGATTTAAGTCCCCAACTGTGCCAAATTATTTCTTGAGGGGCCCCTCTCTGATTTATTTCCTCTAGGCTTGGTAAACTTCCTTTAACTGAACAAAATCAATCTTATCCATAGAAGTGTTTGGATCATTTAGACTGAATACCTCCCTAATTGCTTGTGTAGTCACCTTAATCAGGACTTGCCCATTTTTTTCCCTAGCTACTCTGGATATGTTGTCATAATTCCTAGCTATAGATGTAATCATGTCCATATCCATAAAAATACCAGGCACTACCAATTTGCCTACGTCAAACTATTATACATTATTATGTGGGGGATCAGCATTTCTTTGACCATAGAGCACATTAAACATGGCAAAACCAGTCATACCTATCTTGGAATCCCTAACAGACTGACCCAATTCATATAACCCTTCATTAATTTTTAGGCATGGATCCTTTGGGACTAATTCCTTCGTCTTCAAGGAATCATTAGTGGACATTGTTAATAGTTGCAGCAAATCATCACAGACATTTCTATCCTTATAATTGATCTTCCCGGTGAATTGTCTTCTGGGTGGCATCATTAATTTAAGGTTTAACAACCTAATATGAATAATAAATCCTTTCTCTTTCTACACCTTACTAATTCTTTTAAATTTCTTATGACCCAAAAGTACTAGTACCAAAAAATTACCCGTTTCGTGGGAAGCTTGAAAATTTGGCCGCGATCATTGCAACTTCACTTCGCTCTGCAACTGCTATCAACTATGTACAATGAATTGAGTGATCCATACGATGGCAATCCCAGCACTTTAAGAATTAAATTTTGACTGAGAAGAAAACACATGTTCACCATTACTCCTCTGAGTTCAATGCTTAGCATACAACTGTTTAAAATTTGCTACTTTTGTATTTTAAAATAGAGCCGTCAATTTTACTGACTTTTCCTTGTTTCAGACGGTCTATAGCAAATATTCTACAACGTTCATCTCTTGGGACATGTGGCATCATGTCACTTTCCCTTGATAGTCAACTTCCCGTAACTTTTGATCTAAGGCTTTGCGCTAGCCGTTAGATCCTTCTCAACCCATCTGATTTTTACTTAACTTTGCGTTACTATGAGGGCCCCATCAACTTAGACATGTGGTACAACATCATTTTCCCTCGAAGAGTAAAGATCAAACACTTTATTCTTAAGGCTTAGCATCGATCGTCAGATCTTATCTATCGTTAGTACCTTTAATCACCTTTATAATCTGCGGCCTTGATCTTGCAAAGACACGTGGAAGCATGGCACAATGCCTCATTGGTTAAAAAAATTCACTTTTGATCTCAGGCTTTGCGCCAGCTATTAGATTAGATCTAGCTTAACTGTTCTTTATTTTTCCTTACACTGTTGTGAGGTCCCACCAACTTGAACACATGTCAACACGGTGCGTTCCCTTAATGGGTAAAAATATTTCATCTTGTGATTAAGGTTTAACACCAGCCGTTGGATCTTATTGAAGATAGCGTTGATTTATTATAACCTTTAATCATCTATCAGACCCACCATATTCCATGTGGAAGCATGGTGCAATCCCTTAATGACTATTTTGTGCGCATCTTGACCATAAGCCTTTGCGCCAACCGTTGGATCAAATCTAACATGCTCCCAATTTAACTTCATCTGCTTGCTCGCATCTGGGCCCACTGAAGACATGCATTAACACGACACTATTCCTTGAAGATTAATTCAATAGCATCTTTGTTATGAGGCTTTGCGCTAGCCGTTATATCAGATCTAACTTGTTCCCAATTTATCCTTTCCTTTTTTACGACACTCTTGCCCACCAGACTCCACGTGTCACAATGGCATGTTCCCTCAATGTTATCCTTCGCTCATCTTTGTGATAAAGGTAATGTGCCAACTGTCAGATGAAGAGCATCTTTTAGATGTCCTTTGATCTGTATCTTTGATGCATCCTGTCTTGCCAAAGACAGGTGGCACAATGTCGCATTGCCTTAAAGATTAAAATTTGATCATCTTCACTTAGCGAGAATGTGAGAGCCGTTGGATCAAAATACATTAGCTCAACAGATAGTGAATTTAATTAATCTCGTAGACTTTGGACTTAGGGAATAATATAGAACCGCGGGGTTAGAAAAATGACAACTTAACAACATGAACATTTTAAGAGGAACCTATTCGAGACATGACTTTAAGTGACAAAAAGGTAACATGCAAATAGAAACCTTTTTGACACTTAGGGTTTAATGACCACAATTTTGTACCCTGAGACATGAAACAAGGGTTTTTTCAAGTGTTCTTCACAATATAATCTGCAAAAATAGACCATGAACCAATTGTTTTAAAAAAATTGAATAGACCTAACAGTGGCTCTTTCTGGGGATGAACACCTCATGTAGGTGTTACAAGAATTTATAATCTTGGGGAAAGTAGACCAACCTAGTGGAAAACAAAACCACCACACAATAGGAAAACAAACTAGACTAAGATATGCAGAAACACACTTGCAGAAACACACTATGTATACAAACCTAATGTTCAGGGATAATTAGACTTCATGAGAAGTATAAATTTAAAAACTATCCATGAACTGGCAGTTCTAAAATATTTCCAGTAAGCTCTTTCAATAAATACGAATTTTTCCCATACCTTTCATGGACAATATAAGGTCCCAGCCACATTTGTTCAAATTTCCCATGCTTTCCTTTATCCTCCAACCTGGCATTCCACATGAGAACATAATTTCCCACATCAAAATGTCTTGAGACTGCCTTCTTGTCATACAAGTTCTTCACCTGCAATTGAAGTTTTGCATTCTTCACAGAAGCTTCCCTCCTGCCTCCATCTAATTCCACCAAGTCATCAATTCTCAATTACATGTCAGTATCAATATCATCATCATAAGTCTGTACAAACTTGTAAATCTACATCAAATTATTTTGGGGCAGTCTTTATTGGATTCCATAAACTAAATCAAAAGGTGCACATCCAATAGCCTTTTTTGATGTCACCCTGTCTGCCCATACAGCCAATGTCAACTTTGAATCCCACGCCTTCTTGTTTGTATCCAAAACTCTTTTAATAATCTTGAGGAGGCTTTTATTGGTGGATTCAGCTTGGCCATTTCCTTGTGGGTGATAAGGTGCAGAGTAAGAGGTCTAAATACCATATTCAACACAAAAGTTAACATATTCCTCAGATTTAAAACACATGGCATTATCTGAGACTATTTTTTCTTGGCACCCAAATCTAGTAATTATGTTCTTTAGAAAAAAATCAATCACCACTTTACTTGTAGCTCTCTTAGTGGGAACTCCTTCCACCCACTTAGTAAAGTAGTTTGTAGCCACAATAATCCATGAATGTCCTCCACTAGATTTTGTAGACATCTCTCCTATAAAATCAATACCCCATTTCTGAAAAGGGGCTTGAACTTCTACTGGTGTGAGGGGTACATTACCTAAGAATTTCAGCTTACCAGAGAAACGTGGGCAAGCATCACATTTTTTAACCAGTTGATAAGAATCTTTGAAAATAGTTGGCCACCAGAAACTTGATCTCAAAATATTATGTGCAATAGTTTTGGCCATGTAATGGCCATCGCACACTCCATTATGCATCTCTTGCAGGATCCTACTTGCTTGTTCCTTATCAACATATTTCAATAAAATTCCTTTAGGGCTCCTCCACCACAACTCATCTCTGATCAGGGGAAAATGGATGGCTTGCAATTTTAGAGTTCTTTTCTTATTTTCATCCATGCCCTGTGGACAACTCATCCTCTATAATTAATAAATAATGTCAGTGTACCAGTCACAATGGTCAAGGTCACAAACAAAAGGTATCTGCTCTTCCTCTAGGGTATTAATGTGATTAGCATCCAAGTTTGCACTAGCCATCAGTTTGGCTAAACCCATCCCCCTAACCAGCTTTGCGGGTGATTTGGATTTCGATATTGAACTCTTGAATCCTATTTATCCATCTGCATCTCTTTCCTGACACCTCGTGTTGAGTAAAGATGTCCTTAATTGTTGCTAAAGGGACATAAGCCACTACAATGGCACCTATTAAATAAAACCTAAAATATTTCATAGCCTTTACTAATGCATAGGCATTCTTCTCAGTTATATCATACTTGAGCTCTACAGCCTATAATGATTTTCTAAAAAGGGCAATAGGCTGCTCAAACCCTTCTTCATTTTTCTGTAACAACACAGCAGCAATAGTGTGACAAGATGCAAATGAAAAAATATTCATGGGCTTTGAATAATCAGGAGTTCTCAAAACAAGGGCATCCTTAATAGATTTCTTAATCTCTTGGAAATACTTGGTGGCCTCCCCATCCCATTCCATTTTAGCATCCTTCTTTAAAAAAATTTAAATTGGTCTACTTTTTTCAGCAAAGTTAGTTACAAACCTTCTGAGAAAATTTACATGTCTAAAGAATGACTGAATTCCCTTGACATTTCTTGGGATGGGCACTTTGTCAATAGTATCTACCCTATCTGGGTCAATTCTAACCCCTTCTTTTGAAACAATGTGACCTAATAAATTACCTTTTGTCACCCCACAGATGCACTTCTTGGGATTGAGAGAAATCCCAAATTCTAAGGCTCTTTCAAAAAAAAAATTCCAAGTGTTCACAATGTTGCTCTTCCTTTTTTGAATAAGCTGTGAGATCATCCTGATAGACCTCAAGAAAATTTTGCAAGAAGTCTGAAAATGCAACATCCATGGCCCTTTGAAAAGTAGCCCAAACATTCATCAAACCAAAAGGCATCCTCACATACACATATGTTCCCCATGGCGTGGTGAAAGCAATTTTGAACTGCTCTGATTCTTTGACCATAATCTGATTATACCTAGAGAATCCATCCATCATGGACATAAGTTCACACTCAGTGACCCTTTGTAGCATATTCTCCATGTTTGGGAGAGCATAATTGTCTTTTAAGGAAGATATGTTCAAGATCCTGAAATCCACACACAGCCATTCTTTTTTCTAACAGGGACCAAATTAGAGACCCAAGAAGAATGTCTAATGGGCTTTATTATCCCAGCATCTTTCATCTTTTTCAATTCTTGTTCCATCTTAGGCCTAAGGGAGGGATTTATGGGTCTCTGCTTTTGCCTAAAGGGCTTGGCATCTTCTTTCAATCGAATTTCATGTTGAAACAGTTCTTCATTATATGCCTTTAGGTCATCATATGTCCAAGCAAAGACCTTTTTGTATTTCCTTAAAAGATCAATCAGATCCTTCTTCACCTTGGGTGACATTTTCTTACCAATAAATAAGTTCTTAGGAACTTGTTTTGTTCCCACATTAACTTCCTCCAAATCTTCAGATCTATTTACACATGTCACAGAGTATGGTCTATCCTTACTATCAAAGGCCCTCTCCAAAACAACTAGTCCTTTTGGGAATTTATTTGACTTTAGATGCAATATCTCTTTTCCCAAGACAGTTTCCTTTCCATCAATGTTTTTTCACATACTTTGTGAAATATCTCTCTTTGTTATCAAGACCTGCCTCACAATACAAGAATCTAACAATATCTACATCATCATCAAACACTTTCCAGCTATCAACATTGTCAGGTATTGAAGGCCTAGTTTGAACTTCTATCTCAAAAATTCCAACAAAGGTAATGTCTTCTGGCCTTAGGGAAATATTAGCTAGCAGATCTACTATTCTGTTTTGGATTTTTTCCATCCAGTCAATACCGAATGCATCAAAACTTTCTATCTCATCCCATACTGCATTTTGGTACTGCTTCAATCTATCATTCTTTGATGCATATTTAGATCTGATTTGAGATACCACTAGCTCAGAATCTCCAATAACCCTAATGCATTTGATTTCATGTCTTGCAGCTAGTCTCAAATGTATCAACAGAGCCTCATATTCTACTACATTATTAGTACAATTAAACAGCAGAGAAAATGAAAATTTGATGGTTTTTCCAGAGTGTGATATCAACAAAACTCCAGCACCAGCCCCCTCCTTAGAAATGGCACCATCAAAATACATTATCCATAAGTTAGATTGTTCAGATAAATTATTTACATCTTCTAACAACAATGAAGGTTTTGATCCTTTTACAGTTTGTCTTTCCTGCACTTGAAATGACCCCATTTCAGTATCCAAGAAACAATTCATGTTATTATCATCTTGTTCCTCAATCATATGAGGTGTTCTATTTTCCCTTGATACTTTGATATTTTCACCATTTATGTTGAAAGTGGCAAATGATAAATCACATTGGATGCTTCCCCCCATAGATGCACTTCATTTTCTTGACAATAAAATTCCATATTGGGGGGAATGTCCACAACCAATACACTCATAGTCAGCACTTTATCAGGGAAAGCTGCCAATTTGTAAGGCAAAGCCTTAATAGTACCTATGAAAGGCACCTCTTTGGAGTCCATAGCTTGGGATCTCCCATGTGGAGTGTCTACCTTTAGTCCCATAGACCTCATGACTTCTGCAGGCATAACAGTATTGGATGCCCCAAAGTCAATCATGTTGTTCTTCAACATCTTTCCATTTATTAGCAAAGTTAGGAAAAAAGGATGGACAATTTGTGCAGTAGTGCTAACAATATTTGTATCCAAATAAATTTGGGGAATATTTGATACCAGTTCATTAGATTCCTTTGATGATTTATCCTTAGTGTCTGACACTTTCTTGTTATGTTCTGTAGTTTTGGTAGAGCTGACATTTTTCACCCACGTGAGAGTTTTTTCCTTGTGCTCTCATATTCTCATCATTTCTAGCAGAGGCACTTTAACAGTTATCTAAGACAAAAGTTGTCCCATATCCATAGGGGTGTATGTAATATAAGAAATATCTAATTTATGGTTTGTGCAATCCACATCTTCTGCTTGAGTAGCCAGTTTAGCTTCATTTCCCCTATGTGGTTTGTCCTCTTTTTTGGAATGAGGTACAGAACTCTCTGGTGTCTTCATCTTTTCTTTATACATGTTTGGGCAAATAGGTTTGTTGCCCTTCTTAATCAAAATCTTATTTGTACCCTCAGCCTGTTTCTCCTTTTTATGAGGCCTTTTGGTACTATTTGGGGTATCCTTGATAAAGATACCAGCAGGTTTTCCATCTGCATTTCCAACCACTCTGTCTCTTAAAACATAGTTACCCCTTGCTTGTACAACCATATTAGTTGTGATCTCAGCTATCTCTTCATCAGATGGCCTTCTCAAAATAGGGGTCTCATCACATCCTTTAGCATTGAATCTCATATTATCAACTTCCCAATCCTGTATATCAAAATCATCAAGCTGATAACATGTTTATTCATTAAACAGTGAGGAAGTCATAGCACAACCACTATCATCACACTCTTCCTCTTCCTCTTCTTCATGTTCCTTAGTGGCGGGAACTCTGGCAGTAATAACACAATATTTAGGGTTGTGTGGGGAATGACAAGGTACACACCAGGGTTTTTCACTGCACATATTTACAAAAGTCTTGTGTAGGGGGTCAAGAGTTTTTTCATGAGACTTATCCTTCTTTGGTGGGATAATAGGCTTTCCATCCTTCCACTGGGTAGTATAAGGATAGTTATGCATTCTAGGATGTCTGTTGTAATTGCCATAGGAAGGCTTATCATTGTTTGGAACCCTATTATGACTACTCTCTCCAGGATTTAAGTTTTTTAGAGCATTCAGAATCAACTTAAGGTTATCATCTTCCTTAGATATTGAACTCAGGGGTTTATCTGACTCTTTCTTATTATACCTGGTGGGTTTCCAATCTTCTCTCCTGCCCACCTTCCAAGAAACTCTTCTATTTGTCTCAATGTTGACTGCTACCTTATATTCTTCCCTAATATTTCTAGGGTTCTTATCTCTTAACAAATAACCCATTTTTGCATCAAAGGCATTAAGATAGGTAGCGAGACATACCTTGTCATCTAATCTCATTACTTGTAGCATCTTGTGCATTGCCCTCTGGAATCTGATGTTGAATTCCACCACTTCTTCATTAGGGTTCTTCTTTATGTTATTGAACTCATTGAGAATGAACCCTTCATTAGTCTTGTCCCCATATTGGTCCCTGAAACATTCTTTCATCTCATCCATGGACCCAATGTACTCATGGGGAAATCGTCTAAACCATTCCCTTGCATCCTCAGTTAGTGATTGCATAAACAATTTCATCATAACATCATCATGTCCAATTTCATAGTCATCAATCATATCCATGAAATTCTTAAGATGTTCTTCACATTTTATTACATTATTCCCAGCAAATTTAGGAAGTTTATCCCTAATCTTCTTAGGAATTTCATTGGGATAACCAGGGATGCCAAGAAAAATAAATTGTTTGTACCTTTCAGTATAGATAGGAATTTTTTGAGATGAAGTGTTACCTTGAGCATTTTAAGTGGTAGCACCTCTGAAATCAATAGGTGGTGGTATACTCTTTTCCAAGTTCATAAACAATTTACGACCGGGACTAGTAGGATGAGGGCCAGAGGTTTGCCTAAGGAATTCAATCTTCTTTTTCATTTCAAAGCAGAAGCTTCTAGCTCAGCCTTCTCTAATTCCTTGGCTACTATGTCCCTCTCTCTTTTGGATCTCTCTAACTCAGTGTCCAACTTCATCATGGCATCCATCATATTCCCTTTACTTACTGGTTCTTTTATTTCAACAGCTGCTACCTTTTGTTTACCTTTGTCTTTGGGCTTTGGTATGTCATACAATTGTTGAACAACAGGTTCATACTCCAGTTTCTCACGTATAACAGCAGCATTCATTGCTTCCAAATCTCTGAGTTGCCTTTTCAACTAGTCAGATTGAATTTGAGCATGTCTGATTCTTTCTTCCTTTTCTCTTTCTCTTTTTTGTCTCAAGGCAATTTTTTCTCGGATTTTTCTTTCCAACTCACCCACCTCTTCAAAAATCTCTTCAGAATCCACAAGAGTTATATCAGATTCTGAATTCTCTTCCATGATGGTTCTCTCCCTTCTATGGTGATGGGCATGTGGTTTCTCAGATGAGGGAGAGCTCAGATCACTTGGAGCTTTCATATTCTCTTCACCTCGACTCTTAGATCCAGACCTTGTCTCATGTCCTTGAGACTTACCACAAACCATCTTTCTGGTATACCTAGGGATATCATCGACCCTTTCACTCTGAGAATAATACTCTCCATAGATTCCTAATCTAGGTTGTGCTTCATGTTCAACCTCTACATTTTGTTCTTCATGATTAGGGGGAATGGGAGTATCCATTCTTATGTTCCTCCTTTGCCTCCAAGTTTTAGGAGTAACGTCAGCAGCATTTTTTTTCACTGATTTGCCAACTCTGGAAGTGGAGGGAATCTCAATTTCCAATTCATTCTCAGGATGACTGTTCATCCTGGATCTAGTATTTTTGTAACTTGTAGCTAACACTCTGGTGTATTAAATAATAATAACTCAGCACTGATGCAGAGATTTCTTCGAGCCGCCACCCAACAAAATAAAAAGCCGGGAAAATACACAATAGCTCGAGTAACAAACTTGTAGTATGGAAAGTTTTCACGGGTCACAAATATCAATACATTCTAAGGACTTATCCCAATATATTCTCAAGAATGATATAAGTCACAGGGACATGCAAAGATACAAATTTTTAGTACAATGGTCAACCAACTAGTAAATGACAAGTAAGTAGGCCAGGAGTCCAGCTCAACTTGATAAACCTTACTCACTTATAGGAATGAAACATGCAATCCCCAGTAGAGTCACCATTGTTGGTTATTTTTTATGTTGTAATAAAAATAACAACCTCTTCTTTTTATGAAATGTTTTTATAGAGGAGCCACCTCCAAATGTATGCTTATGCAAGAAAAGGACCAACTAACAAGCACTCTCCTAATACTTCTACACTTTAGGCCCTGTTACGCCAAGGGGGGGATACTCTACAATACCTTTTGATGTGTCTTTAGAGGTACTATCAAGCAGCAATCTCATAATAACTCAACATGACCGGGAGATACTAGGTAATCGGCTAACTACCCATTGAACATCAACCATGAGATGGAGTATGAGATAGAAAATATTACAAACTTATACAGATGAATACTTAATGGATTTTAAGATGCTTGCATTTAGGAAAACACAGCCAATGTGCAACTAGATATGCAATAAAACAAAACTTATAAGCTTCAGATCAGTGCTTTATCCAATTGGGCTATACTCTGACTCAGATACAATATACTGAAATTAATATTTGTCAACAAATTCAAATCATAATACTACCACCCAAAAACCCATACTACTGACAGAATCCTTGCAGTGTGTCAGATGAATCTATGCATAAATCAAAGCCTAATTTAATCTGATCCTGGATTAGAACTCTCAAATAAGTACATAAACACAGAAAAACTATGTTATTGAATCAGAAAAATCATAACTCATATGACACATAACACAGGAGAGATTGGAATTTGGGTCTTTGTATTATATTCAGAAAAACTTATTTCAGTATACAAAAAATACTCAGAGATAACCTGCAAAAGATCTCTCAACTATTTATTTCTCACTTCTTACAATATCTAATACAAATCATACTATCTTTCCCCTCTTTGACTGAAAACTTTATAGAATGGTTTACATTACAAATTTTCCTGCCCTTTTCAATGATCTTGGGAATCCTTTTATAGATTAGGATTGCAACAAGCTTTGGATCAATTGGAATAGGGAAAAAATCAATGACTCACTAAAAGGACAAAATAGCTAATCGAGTGATAACCACTCTTGTTACAGTAGATATTTGGCACATTTTGTCTCTTGACCGCTTTCTACTTGTAGTTGCTTCAAAGTTGTTCAGTGTGAGCCATCTGGAGTCTATTGTACTGGATGTTATTGATGTAGAATCCTTACTCTCAACTGTATCAACCATCTTGTTGGGCTTCTTCGTCCACCTGCATTTGGTCACCTTCACCTGGATTAGCAATTGTGTACATTTCCTTCCAAGAAGTGTACACCTCATCACTTGGCCAGTTAAAACCAAGGATTTCATCCTTCTTGCTGATGATCTCACCCGAGTTGGCACTTTCCTTCTTAACTTCTCCTTTCGAGAACTCAAAAAATTCCCTGGCTTTGTTAATTACATTTATAGTTTGGACAAATAAAATTATGCCCTCCAAGCTAATAATGTTATGTGTATAGGCATTTATTGCTTCTTTTATTTGTCTTAACCATAGCGCCTCATTCTTTATATCACCATCTTTCTTGAACATGTTAGGGTACATTTCATACCCGTCCTT
Source organism: Thuja plicata (assembly GCA_018584345.1). Taxonomy (NCBI): domain Eukaryota; kingdom Viridiplantae; phylum Streptophyta; class Pinopsida; order Cupressales; family Cupressaceae; genus Thuja; species Thuja plicata. The sequence goes on along the minus strand of MU226061.1, from coordinate 224,951 downwards.
TAAAAATCATCTCATCAAGGTATCTAATTTTTTGATGAGGATATTCCTTTTGATATCCGAGTCTCCCATTAGTTTTAGACACTTGTGACTTCTAGTTAAAACAATATAAATATTGTTCTCTTCTTTGGACATGGAATAGAAATATTTCACCTCAACTGCTTTTCCTTTCTAGGTGTCCATGACCAGACCCCACTGATCTTTGTCTGCATCATATTCATTGATAATATTAAAAACCCTTTTGCCTAACAAATAAAGATCGGAAAGGTTCACCTCTTTAGCACATCTCAGGAGGCTGGAGTATATTTTGTCAGTGTGCCTCTCTTTTACCCATTCCTCTGCTTCTTTGTATGTTGAAGATTCTTCAAGGTCTTTTTTAGAAGTTTCTTCTAGCCTCTTCCTTTCAGCCAACAATCTATCTCTTTCCATTTCCACGTCTGTCAGAGTAACATGTCTTGATGGCATACGAGAAGGAGGATAAGTGACATATGGGCTGGATGATGAAGGTTGGTAAGGTTCTTGAGTAATCATCATCTAAGGAATAAAATTTTCTGATTTCTTACCTTCCAGTTTAGCAATCCTTTTAGCCTTTTCAGTAGTCTTCATCTTCTCTTCATTATAAGCACCCAAAACTCTCTCAAATTTTTCACTTAGGTTCTTGAGTTCATCTTCTATTTTATGGGCCACACTTACACTAAATTTAGCAAATTCTAAATTTATACCTGCAGCTTCGAAAACCCCTGTTTCTGCAACTCTCCTTACCAGAAGGCTACCTGAATGCTCAGCCTGATTATCCTCACCTGCTATCCTGGGGTCTCTCTTCTTCAATTTCCACATAATAAGGGTTGCATGATCCTCACTGAACTTCACACCCTTCTAAGCTTGTTGTACTTCTACTTCGGTGGCATGAATAGTCTTTGTCTCTTTCCTGATAGCATCAAAGACAATAACATCAGCAATGTCCCATTCAAGAAGTATTAATACTCCTTCTTTCATTGCTAGTACTCTTCCTTCCTCGGGAGTTATTTTTTCAAACTTGGAAATCATTTCTTGCTTGATTTCATCCTCAATTTCCTCCTTGCCTCTGGCAGGTTATTCTTCTTTTTTTTTCTGGGATTTGCTCTTGAATTCATCAATATGAATCCTCCACAAGAACTGGTAAAATCCTCTTTCTTTGAAAACATTGTCATCAGACAGAAATTTGTCACTTTCTTGCTGAGTCAATGGATCAATCTCTTTGCCAGCAAATTTTGCTACTCTCAGATCCAATTGAGCATGTTTGGGCTCCTCAGGTACCCCTTCCTGTAATTCCTCAGCTGTGACATAAATTTGTCCAGTGTTTCCCATTTGCACTAATTGATGAGCTACAACTTGTTCATCTGTGCATATTGGGGATTGGGAGGGATAATAGATTTGTTCATGTTTCTTTTTATGTCCCTCTTCTACCTTTTGCCTTTTGGGAGATGCAAGACTTTGAGAATTAGGCTCTAGTGGCCTCTTTCCTTTAGGATCACTGGTTTGTCCACTTGATGGTAAAATTGTGCTATATCCCCTTCGTTTGTACACTACATATTCTCCTCGTGGGATGTTTCTAACAAGGAAGGCTTTACCGAAAATTTCTTTAGCCTTCTCTGGCTCTGTTTGCAATATGTTATCCCTTTTCTAGTTCAAATCCTACATAATCTCTTCAAATATGTCCATTGGTGATTCAATCTTCTTGGCCCAAGGCTGGAAATCCTTTAAAGGATCATATGTGTCATCAAAATGGTGAATAAAATCAAGGCTTTTCTTGTAAGCCAACCATTTTTCTTTCTTTATTTCCTGGTTAATCAAGTCTAATTCATTTCTGACTATGTCCTTAGAGAATTTGAATTGATGGTTCAACACTACACTCTTTTTCTTTTCCCTAAACATGTCTTTAATGAAACCCTCAGGGTCAACACCTGGATATTAATGTGGTCAGATTGTATGTTTTCAAAAAATCTTGCAGGTGTTTCCATCCTCCCTTGGTGATGATAAACTTATTGGCAAGAGTGATTACAGGAAAGATTGTTCATTTTCCTCTTCTAGTCATGGCATCTTCTTGCAAACTTCCAATATGTCTTAGGACCTCTACCAATCCTATCTTAAGGGGCACTCTGTAGGGTAAAATGTTTGGCACTCCCCTCAAACCATAGACCCTGAATACAGTTGACATTGGATAAGGGATAACATCACCCCAGTTATGTACTATATGGAGCTCTGGGTCAAATTCCTTTGGTCTCAAGAATTTTGATAATGCTTCAGGAATTCTAGGGTCCTCTTTCAACAACAATGTCCTGAGTCTAGCAGCAAAATATCTGTCAAAATTTATGTAGCTGGCCTCTTTATTGTCTCAGATCATGTCTACATTCCACAATTGTATAGGCATGATTTCATTGTCCTTAAATCTTGTCAGTTACATTTCCTTCTCAAAATAAGTTGCCCCATTATACAGAAACACATGCATCAATAATGAATATTGGGCAAAAGGTATGGACACCTTTGTGTTCTGGACACCTATCAACCCTTCATGAATCAGGTCTGCAATATATGGTGCGAAATCAAAAATTATTGCTAGATGGGGATGCAAAATCTCAACCATCATTAGCATATAGTGGATAGGCATCTCAACTTGCTCATCATCTCCACATATTTGACAAAGAGCCCTATAAACTTATTTGGCCTTCAAAGTAAAATAGTCAAGTTTGAAAGTTTCTATTGTGTTAGGCCCTACCAGAATTAAGTCCCCAATTGTGCCAAAGTATTGCTTGAGGGGCCCCTCTCTGAATTATTTCCTCTGGGCTTGGTAAACTTCCTTTAACTAAACAAAACCAATCTTATCCATGGAAGTGTTTGGATCATTTAGGCTGAATACCTCCCTAATCTCTTGTGCAGTCACCTTAATCAGGACTTGCCCATTATTTTCCCTGACTACTCTGGATATGCTGTCATAATTCCTAGCTATACGTGTAAGCATGTCCATATCCATAAAAATACCAAGCACTACCAATTTGCCTACGTCAAACTACCATACATTATTATGTGGGGAATTAGCATTTCTCTGACCATGGAGCACCTTAAACAAGGCCAAACCAATCATACCTATCTTGGCATCCCTGACAGACTGACCCAAATCATATAAACCTTCATTAATTTTTAGGCGTGGATCCTTGGGGACTAATTCCTTCGTCTTCGAGGAATCATTAGTGGACATTGTTAATTGTTGCAGCAAATCATCACAGACATTTCTATCCTTATAATTGATCTTCCTAGTGAATACTCTTATGGGCGGCATCGTGAATTTAAGGTTTAATAGCCTAATATGAGTAATAAATCCTTTCTCTTTCTTCACCTTACTAATTCTTTTAAATTTCTTATGACCCAGAAGTACTAGTACCAAAAAATTACCTGTTCCGCAGGAAGCTTGAAAATTCAGCCGCGATCACTGCAACTTCACTTCGCTCTGCAACTGCTATAAATTATGCACAATGACTTAAGTGATCGATACGATGGAAATCCCATCGCTTTAAGCATTAAATTTTGACTGAGAAGAAAACACATGTTTTCCAGTACTCCTCTGAGTTCAATGCTTGGCGTACAACTATTTAAAATTTGCTACTTTTGTATTTTAAAATAGAGCCATCAATTTTATTGAATTTTTATTGTATTGAATGGTCCATAGCAAATCTTCTGCAACATTCATCTCTTGGGACACGTGGCATCATTTCGCTTTCCCTTGATAGTTAGCTTCCAGTCACTTTTGATCTAAGGCTTTGCGCCAGCCGTTAGATCCTTCCCAACCCATCTGATCTTTATTTAACTCTGCGTTACTATGAGGGCCCCATCAACTTAGACATGTGGCACAATGTCATTTTCCCTCAAAGAGTAAAGATCAGACACTTTCTTCTTAAGGCTTAATGTTGACCGTTGGATCTTATCTATATTTAGTACCTTTAATCACCTTTATAATCTGCGGCCTCGATCTTGCAAAGACACATGTCAGCATGGCGCAATGTCTCATTGGTTAAAACAACATCACCTTTGATCTCAGGCTTTGCGCCAGCTGTTAGATTAGATCTAACTTAACTGGTCTTTATTTGTCCTTATGCTATTGTGAGGTCCCACCAACTTGAACACATGTCAACACGGCGCGTTTCCTCAATGTGTAAAAATATTTCATCTTGTGACTAAGGGTTAACGCCAGCCATTGGATCTTATTGAAGATAGCGTTAATTTATTATAACCTTTAATCATCCATCGGACCCACCAGATTCCACGTGGCAGCATGGGGCAATCCCTTAATGACTATTTTGTGCGCATCTTGACCATAAGCCTTTGCGCCAACCGTTGGATCAAATCTGACATGCTCCCAATTTAACTTCATCTGCTTGCTCACATCTGGGCCCATTGAAGACACGCGTCAACACGGCGCTATCCCTCGAAGAGAAATTCAATAGCATCTTTGTTTTGAGGCTTTGTGCTAGCCGTTAGATCAGATCTAACTTGTTCCCCATTTATCCTTTCCTTTTTGACGACACTCTGGCCCACCAGACTCCACGTGTCACAATGGCACGTTCCCTCAATGTTATCCTTTGCTTATCTTTGTGATAAAGGTAATGCCCCAACCTTCGGATGAAGAGCATCTTTTGAATGTCCTTTGATTTGTATCTTTGATGCATCCGGTCCTGCCAAAGACACATGGCGCAATGGTGCATTTCCTTAAAGATTAAAATTCGATCATCTTCACATAGCGGGAATGCGAGAGCCGTTGGATCAAAATACATTAGCTCGACAGATTGTGAATTTAATTAATCTCACAAACTTTGGAGTTAGGGAATTATATAGAACCGTGGGGTTAGAACAACGACAACTTAACAACATGAACATTTTAAGAGGAACCTATTTGAGACATGAGTTTAAGTGACAAAAAAGTAACATGCAAATAGAAACCTTTTTGACACTTAGGGTTTAATGACCACAATTTTGTACTCTAAGACATCAAACAAGGGTTTTTTCAAGTGTTCTTTACAATATACTCAACAAAAACAGACCATGAACCAATTGTTTGAAAAAAAAATTGAATAGACCTAACAAATGCCAAAGGGAGATATTGATGACATGTAACAGATTAAATGTTTGAAGATGTTAAGTTGATCACCGAAATGCAGAAGGATAATACAAGACATTAAATCACTTAACGGATTGTATTGTCTTTGATGTCAACTTGATATAATCTAATCGGTTATAATCAAAGTTTCAAAGACTTCATAAGATCAAAGAGAAAGATTATGCTTTCAGTAATGCATAAAAGATAAGAATTCACAATGTGACTTCAAACACCGTCGATGGTCAGTGGAAACCGACGGATAGAGATCACCAAAAGTCAAGTCACAGTGATGCCTGAGCAAGAACACTGACGAGCATTTCCAATAAGCAGGATCACAAGCATAATCGAAGGCCAGAAATATAGTGTAAACTGATGGAGAAGCCCGAGGAGAACTGGAGTGTTGACCAAAGCTATCAAAGAGTTAAACACCGAAATTAACTTGAGTTCAGAAACAACAAAAATATCTAGTTGGCAGAGCTAAATATGGACTTAACTGGTAGTTATCTTTGTTTTCATCGACAAGATAAATGTAGAGATAAGTAAAGGATTTAAATTTTTTTTGTCCAGTTGGCAAGAAGATCTCTATGAGATAAAACAGGAGTTTTGCTTTAAATCTAATTGGCGAGAATTGTGGATCACTCCAAGATCAAAAAAAATTAAGAACCTAACAACGGTGATATCATGTCTATAAAAGAGACAACTTAATTCATTATGAATTGAGAGGGTGAATGAATGAAAAGAGGATGCTGAAGAGAAACTAATGAAGAGAACATTCATATAGTCCTGATCAATCAAGCTGAGGAAAGAGCTCAAGTTTTCTGCAGACACTGAGCAACAGAGCACAACATCACCGAGCAGAATCAAAGTGGAGCAAAGGTATAAACAGAGATATATTGATCAGATTAGTTTTATGAGATTACAATAGATCTGAAAATCTGCAATTAAAAGTTGTATATATGTGAACAGATCATATTGTTTCAGTTTAACCATCGATTCAAAAAGTCTCTTAACTGAGCGAGATTTAAAGATCCTTTCTATATTGAGATACATCCTAAGGAGTATCAAAAATTTTGATCATGTTGATAGCATGAGATGCCAGATACCTATTGACAGGCCAAGTGAGTGTTTGATCAAGGAAGGTAGTATAGAGATGCCCGATATCAAGTGACAGACTAAACGTTTAAATCCTCTAACAAGGTCACACCTAACAGTGTGTTTGTAACCTTTAATAGTGTTGGCTCTTCACCGAGCTCACTTTAGAAGAGTGAAAATTTTGGGTTACCAGTCCCAAGTGGTTTTTCCCTTAACAGGGTTTCCACGTAAAAAATCCATGTGTCAATGTGTTTATGATTCATTACTTTAGTCTTTTGCATTACACATAGCTAATCTAGATTGATTAGTACACTCTAGATAATTTACTGTCTTTTGGTAAATTAAACATACAGTAAGAGGTTTAACAAAGCATTCTGAGCAGTAGTAATTTGATAAACATATTTGAAGGCATTCGTCTTATAGGACTGAAGATAACTAGAGGCTTAATATTGTGGTACTAAGTTTTTGGGTTGATTATTGGAATTTTTTTGAGGCCACTGATTCACTCCCCCCCCCCTCTCACTTATTACTAACAAAAAGTGTTGCACCATCATGACAGATAGTTGGATGGATGGGAGGAATAGGACACTCCTAAATTTTATTGTTCCTATGGAGGTGATTGATCAGCCTACTTCCCTAAATGCATTGAATAATTTAAATTTAAATAAAAATTTTGATTTATTGATTGATCAATGATCATTGATATTTATTTTGTTTTACTTTTAGGATCCACCATATTTTTGAAGTCCATTGATGCTTCCTCACATGTGAAAAATGTCACATACTTATGTGGGTCTATTGAGGAAGTCATACATGAGGTGAGGGAAGAAAATGTTGTGCAGGGAGTGACGGATAATGTTGGATTAATCTATGGAAAGGAAAGTGCTGAGAGGGGAGGGGTAAATCGGTACTTCTAAAAATTTTAACTACAATTATTTACTCTTCACCGAACTAAATATCATTCATAAAAACATTGAAAAGCATGTAAATTAAATTAGAAAACCATGACAGATAACTCCATGATTTTTGGTTACGCATAAATCCTTTGTTAGAGAAAAAAAACTGCAGTGTAGATGACACCCATAATCCTTCACTACTGCAATATAAAGGTTGCTCGTTTAGAGATACAATTTTAACTGCTTCTGATAGCTTACCCTATTAGGAGTATTATACTCGGTTAAGAGTACAAAAGACTTATTCAGTCTACCTTGTTAAAGGATTTTACAATTTCTCATCTAAGAAATGTACCTGGTTAGAGGATTTACAAAATAAGACCTGTTAGGGCCTACCCACTGAATGAGATTTCTATTCTCCTAACTATTACAAAAATTTCTGCAAGTATGCATCAACCATAATGTTGTTCAAACTCTTTATGCTTTGTAACTGCATTACCTCACTCTGCATTTGGTAACTTATCTATTCTGCACCTTAGAACTTCTGCATTCTAACTCCTTTAGCTCTTTCGTTGTAACTGCTTTTGTCTCTACAATATTCACCATCATCTATCATCTTCATGTTCTTTTCCTTTTATATGATCTTAAGGTGGTTAACCTAATTTAGATCCTTCTTCTTCTACAGTGGAGTTGAATCGGTACAAGGTTGGTTTCTTTCCCAATGCATTTATTATGTTTGTCTTTTATTGGTTGATTTGCCTCGTGATCATGTGCAATCATGTTATTGCAATCTCAATATTCTACCTAACTTATGTCTTGAATACTATGAAATCTTTCTTGTTCAACGTCTAGGTTCAATGTATTCAAATTTGAATTTTTATGTCGGCTTTGGTGGATTCGGTAATGTGGTCGGTGACTAACACTAATCAGTAACTGTCACTACTTAACTCGGTGCTAAATAATTGTTCGGTGCTCGGTGTCTTTGATACTTTGCTTTACCGACTGTCTTCCTTAGTGTATTCTTCATTTTACTGATTCTCTCCATTAACTATCATGACTTTGACAAAACTAATGACAACAAACTATCTTATAGGAGTATCAATCTCCTCCTTTGGCATTAGTTGGCATTTTGACAAAAACTTCAAAGTCATCAAAAATTTGTACAACTCCTTAGATAATACTTCTTATAACATACCATAGCTCGGTCAAAATTTTTAAAATATTGTGTAACTCCCACTATACACATACTTGTATCTCCCTTATGTAATATATCCATACATATTATATTATCCCCCTTTTTTGACAAATATGCCAAAACCAAGATTGCTTAGTGCTCAGTAGGATAAACTTATACCTTATCAAAAATATGAACGTACTTCTTCTATACATCGGCTAGGGATGACTCTTATGCATCTTTGAGTGTTTGAAGTATAAAAATTTGAGTAACAACATCAGTTGTCATTCCAATGATGGTGTCCAGTGAACTACCATCGTGGGTGTTGACAAAATCATTGCCCTTCTTCAAATGCCTTTGCATTGATTCAATGTGGGGAATCAACAGTTCTTGCAGCTCTAGAAGTTACATCCTTCTCTTATGCTCTTCTCGTCTTAATTCTTGTTGCATCCCCATCAAGTGCTTCAACCTTGATTAATAAACTTGTTAAGAACTAGGCTCGGTAGTAACATTTTTTAGCTGCTCGGTCAGCTTGGTCTCAACAGACTCATCTTTCTTCTTGATATCCTTGATAAAGTGTGAAATGTAACATACTTTCTAAAATATTGAAAGAATATGAGAAAATTTAGTCTCAATATCGGTAGACGCTTCAGAAACTGATACCTTATCTACTGCAATGTTTTTGATTGAGGTAAAAACAGGTTTTGAAGGGGTCTCGAAACCCTGAACAAAGTGGTCACAAAACATATTCAAAGTATCCCTCAAAGACAGAACGGACCAAGACCTAGATGAGGGTTTTACAATAGGCACCCAAAACCTGGATAAAGCAATGCATGAAACAACCATCATACAAACCCAAGCTAAAGAAAAATCCAAAATAGGATTTTCAAATAGCACCCTTCTAAAAATTTAAATTTAAAAGCCCAAACAAGATCTAAGATTTACCCTTACCTCCCTTCTTCTGGGAATAGAGAGTCGTGTCAAATTGAAGAGAGGACTTTTTATGATATTTACCCATAACTAGGGTCCACCCCTCCTCTACCAAAGAAGCCTTCTCCTGGCAATCTTGAGAGGAAGGTCTCAAGAGAGAGGAAGAAGAAGAATTTAGGACAGAGCCAACAAAGGGACCTGCCTCTAGAGGCAAGAGAGAAACACCAATTCCATTTTTCTCTGCAACAATAGAGAGACCAGCCAAAAAAGGATTAGCTAGAAGGATACCAATAGACCCAACAAGAATAGAACCAACAAAATTACCTGCAGACTGTCCAGCACCAAAGCTACCAACAGAAACGGCAGAAGACCCAGCAATACCAGAACCAACAGGAGGAGCATCAACAGCAGAGGAATTTCTGGAAACAATGAGACCAGTAGGACAAGTACCATCAGAAGCTCCAGCAGACTATACAGTGGATCTAGCAAGACCCGTTCCAATGGGAATAGTACCATTAGAAACATCTGAAATAGTGTCAGAAATGCCAGTAGTCTGAAAAACCTCAGAACTACCAGCGGTAGTGTTAGTAAACCCCAAAGGGATAGTTCCTACAGGAGGAACCTCCTCAGGCCCAACATTCTTAGCAGGATCAATATTTTTCCTTACTGTATAGTGATCAAAAGAAACACCCTTCCACCAAGAAGCAGACCTTTTGGTCTTCGTCTTTTGTAATCCGCATTGGGCCGCCAAGTGACCTGTTTTAAAATATTTCCTACATCTATAAGGAAGCCCTTCATAGTCCAAAGTTTGAATCCAGGAAGTGTTTGAGTACGCAAGCTTAATCTTTTCTAGTAACTCCTTAGAGATATCCATCTCTACCAATAAACGAGCATAAGTCGAGTGCATAATATCAGATGACTCTTCATCCACCATCGAAAAATCTCCAATAGCCTCGCCCACCACTTCAAATAGGGAATCAACCCAAAAATAAAGGGGAAGATAGGGGAGTCTTACCCAAATCGGAATCTTGTTAAAGATTTAGGAAGATGGGGAGAAATCAGGAAACCAGGGTTTCATGCCTAGTAAATAACGATTATCCCAAGAGAAAGAATTATTGTACATAATCAACTTTCTATCTTCAGCATTATCAAATTTTGCAGTAAAAAAACCCTTTTCCATAGGGAATATATGAACAGTACCAGAAATAATAGGTTCCCAATGAGTGGAGATCCACCGGTGCAAGTTAGCAAGACTCGGCCACAAACCCAAGAAGCGACAAATCACACCACGAGAAGAAAATTCAGATGATGCAAACTCAATATCATCCACCACTTCCTCATCCAAGTTGATTTGGATAGGGTTCAAGATAGGGATAGGTTTCTTACCCGCACAACCACCAATCGCAACCCCATCAGATCAAGTTGTTAAGGCCCCAGTAGAAACCATACCAGCATAGGATAATGTCCCCTTAGGCACAGAAGCACCACCAAGAGGAACAAAACCAAATGTAGAACCCCCAGTAGACTGAGAGACACTCACAGACTGAAATCCAGCAACATGCAAAGCCTTTAGCATCCCATCATCAGCTACTGACGACACACCAGCAGAAACTCCGGCTGTCGGCAAAATCCTTCTAGCCGACTGCAAAACTGTCGGCAAAGATCCAACTGCCTACGAAACCTCCAGCGCCCCCTCGGCAGCTATCAAGGACACACCTATGGAAACACCAGCAGCCGATGAGAACCTTCCAGCCGACTGCAAAACACCATCTAAAGAAACCCTAGCCGACGACACTCCGGCAGCCGAAAAAAAACTGCTGGCAAAATACCAACCGCATGCAAAACCTCTAGCGCCCCCTCAGCAGCTACCAATGACTCACTAGCGAAAACACTAGCGGCCAACGAGAACCTTCCAGCCGACTGCAAAACACCATCGGAAGGAAAAACCCTAGCCAAAGCCATGGAAGGATTGTAATGTTTGTGTTATCTACTGCAATGTTGTTTACGATTGATTCAATCATTTGTAGTTTCATCTTCCTTGAATGAACTTTCATCATGTAGTGGGTAGTGTCTTGATTTGGATTTCGAACTTGCTTCACTAGTCCTTCTACTTGACTAACGATACCTTTTGTTTCATCAACAGTGGAATTTGGGACAATGTCTTGTAATACATCCTTGGCACTTTCCGATACATCAGTCTTCTTCCACTTTTGAAGTAATTTATTTTGCATTGCCTTAAGTCTCACTAATTCTTCATACTTGGTCATCTCATTAGGGCTCATAGTAGATAAGTCAACATTTGGTAAAATGATTGGTTGCCTCATATCTACATGTTTCCTCTTCTTTGATTTCTTCTTCTTTGCTATCATACTATCACTTGGTGAATTCTTTGGGGAATGTGATGCCTTTAGTGCATCGGATGTTGTCTCAGTTGTACTAGTTCTAGCTCTTTGCTCCTCTTGTTTTTTTTCTTCCTTCTTCTTCTCCTATTTCTCCTCTTCTTTATTTTCTTGTATTGTGTTCTCTTTCTTCTCATCTTGTTGTTTCTCACCGTCCTTCTGTTCACTTTGTTCCTTTGGTCCATCTATGTTGGGCTCTTGTTGTTGTGCAATAGACTCGGTTGGGGGAACCAATTCGGTATTCAGTGTTGTTGGTTTCTCGATAGTCATATCCTTCTCGGTGTTATTTTATTTCTCAACTTCCTTTTCCTTCTCTTTCTCTATTTCCTTTTCCTTCTCTTTCTTTGTTTCCTTTGGTTGATCGGTTGTTGCTTGTTTTGTTTCCTTCTCTGTAACACTATCACCTTGAGTTGTGTGATAATCTCATACTTGTTCTAATACAGGCTGCATGAATGGATCAATAGTAGCCTTATCACTTACATTGATTGGTTCTATATCGGTGTCATTGGTTTCCATAACATCTCCATCTTGTGATATGTCATCTCTTGGATCCTTGTCAGTAATATCTTCAATGATAACTTCATTGGTGTCCATTGTCAAATCAATAGGATTATTCTTACCTTGATCATCTTTGACAACTTCATCGATTATGTTCTCCTTTTCTCGCTCAGCTTGAGATTCAATCTCTTTGATGTTGAATATCTCTCCCCATTTTGCATCGGTTTCTAACTGTAATTGCTCCAATTCTCCTATCATAATCCTTAAAGATCTTCCTTTCACAAGGAATCATTTAGAATATTATTTCAATGTCTCTTCAATTTCTTGTACATATAGCTTTGGTACAGTTAGCACAAGAGATCCTTCTCTCATTTATTTTTTTGCATTCATAGCATATTTCCATCTTGCATCTATGTTATTGTATAACTCAATAGGCAAAAACTTGATAACTTCAAGTGGTGTGTATCTGAAATTGTGTAAAGAGTAAACAATTGCATCTTCAATTTTTACCTTATTCTCCTTACTTTGAGTTTTTTATTTTGCTTGCTTCATTCCTCCGAATGTTCCATAATTCTTCATTGTGTCTAACATTTCATCTAGACTTCTTGTTGGTGGAGGTGTGTTCTTAACAACTTTGAATTTTCTTAAATCTTTAGTCTTTGTGTCATTGTCTAGTGTTAGCTGCAGCCTTCTCCTTGGTCTAGTGTTTCCCTTCTTTCTTCGTACATATGTTTTCCCTTTCAGTTCAACAAAATTCTTCTTTGCTTCCGGTGAGGTTGTAGACCTTGTTGATGGTCTAGTAGATTTGGGGCTCGATGTAGGCTTCAACACTTATGGTTTCTTGTCTTCCACTTCACAGGGTCCTGCCTCATCTTCTTCCACTTCACAGGGTCCTGCCTCATTATCAATTTCCAAATTCTTAGATAGATTAGCAATCATCTTGCTAGATTTTATTTGACTTTTAGGTACCAAGATACCTTGCTTAATCTTAGCCTTAACTTATTCATATGTTCCAAATCTCTTGGCTCTTTTATCAGCAGGCTTAGCTAACATAGTCTCAATCTATTGAGATGCAATGTCTATGTCCATCTCATATCTCATAGGTTGTATCCAGATACTTCTAGGTTCAACTGCCTTGACAATACATGAGTCGGTGTCTACCTCAAAACAATAGTGTCATGATATTTCTCAACTAATTGAGATGGAACTCTAAATTTCTGATGCATTCTTGTTTGGAATTTAGAGAAGTAATCATTCATAACAATGTCAAGATTCTCTCCTAGATTTTGAATGTACTCACTGATTTGATAAATGATAGGCTTATCAACATTCCATATCACATTTCCAACAGATGGAAAGAAGTTCTCAAAATAAAAGTATATGCATACCAGTAGTGAGCAAAACTTCAATGTGTTTGTCTTTGCTTTCCTTAAAGTGTTCATGTTGTCTTCAAGTTGTTTCAACAATATCTCACATAGATCAATCTGCATATCTTTCTTTACAATCTTGTAAGCCAAATCAACAACTCCACAAGGTACACTGTCCACTCAGGATGATTGCAATACTCGATATGACAAAATGTTACATGCAAATTTCAACTCGGGGTCTTCAACAATAGAAATCTTAAGACCTCTCCCATCCCATTTGACTTTGGTTAACTCACTCAGCTTGTGCTTTTCAATCTGTCTGATAGCTTTAGGCTTGTCTCCAATCGGATAACCAGTTACAATGTGCAACACATCCTTTGTGATCTTCACCGGTTGATCTAGCCACATAAATTGGTCATGTACTCAGCTAAGGACCATCCTTATCCACTCAGTTTTGAATACCCTCGGAATATGCAAGGCATGTGTCAAACCTTTTGACTCCAGATGAACATGATCACTCTTTAGTTTCCCGTATGCACATAACTTTTGGTAAGATGAATCAATTTCCGCTTCACAAATCTCTTCAACTTTACAATAGATGAACGTGCGCACATCTTTGATCAATAAAACTGTTCGGAATGAAAAAAAGTGCTCCAATCATGTCTAGTTTAGATGCCTTCATAGGCGATAGTTTATACTTGGGATTCACGGGCTCAACATTCTCAACTACAAATGGGTTTTGAGCTTTCAGGGCCATATCCTCTTGTCAAACACAAATCTTTTTGAACTAGGGTTTGTGTCTACTACTCGGTTGCACCAACACACCTAGGGAAACACCACAAATACCTTAAGTAGATTCAAATGACCTTCACAATCACTCGAATTCGCTTGAAGACTCAATTCTACAACTCTGTTAACAATGCTCTAGAAAACGGTAAGAAACAATAATAGACGATGAGGTCTATTTATAACTTTTTTCTAGGTTTAGAGACTCCAACGGTCATAGAAGTAACAATTAATGCTCCGCCAACTTACTTTACTGATTTCCTTTGTCATTTCCTTTTACTGAATGATTTAACATTATAATTCCTTTCATCGAACGAATATGAAACATAAACTCACCAATATGTATCCATATGCATCTAAGTATGCTCATATGGATCTTTGTACATATACTAGGAACCGATTTAAGATTTGAAATTTAACTTGCAGTTCCTACTCATACCTCATAACTAATTAGGCAGAGTCGGTTGTACTCGATTCGGAGGACGAGGTGCCTTCAACTGTCCTGAATGATGTTCCATCATCCATAGTCTTTCCTCTCCATGTCTTATTCATCTAATCTCTCGTTTCTTCAATATTCACTTTTGGTTTCTCAAATGTTTCTTCCTCGGTAGGAGCTTTGCCTCTGTACCTGTAGTCTTTGGCAAGGTGACCTAGCTTCTAACAATGGAAGTGTGTCATGCCAGGGTTTCTCCAAGAGCTTCTATTGTTCTTGTCATGTAGCAACATGCAATTTGTAGCAATATGTCCATATCTTCCACAAACTAAACATGATATCCTTGTATTATAGTCCCATGGTATAGATGTACCATGTCGGTTTCTTGGTATATTATGTCAGTTTGGTACCTATTTGTCATTTCTCTTTTGTGATCTGCATTCTTCATATTTGTGGCCATACTTGTTGCAATTATTGCAATAGCCATCAAACTTTGGCTTTCTTGTGTTGTTTTCAATCTTTGATTTGCATTCAAGTGCTCGGTGCCCATACTTATTACAATTATAGCAATATACATCAAACTTGGGTGAACTCAATGACTTACCTCTTTTGCTTCTGCATACATTTGCAGCATGTCTAGGTTTCCCACAGTGGTAGCAACTAGGCTTGTTTGACTTCAGTGGGGCAGAAGTGTCTTGATTGTCAGCTTGATTAGAGGATTCACCTTCTCAATAGTGCCCTTATTATTGAATCCAAGTCCGGTTTTGTCTTTTGGTTGTCTTTGACCTTTAAGTTGTGCATCCAATGATCTCAGTGTTTCTTCATTTCTCTTTAGTACCTCATTGGCTTCTTTTTCAGATTTCAGTTCTCTGGACAATCTATCAGCTTCACACTTCAATGCTTGATTCTCAAATTCTTTCAACTATAGATTTAATCTCACCAGTTGATCAGTCATATTATAGTGTACTTGTGTTATACTCACGATCTCATTGTCTTTCTCAGCTTTTCAGATCTTCAATCACTTCTTGTGCACTCTCCAAATCAAACTCAAGACTATCAATCTTCTTAGATTGCTTGTAATTTTCCATAGTCATGGTCTTTACTCTCAGGTGGTTAAACACTTATCTCAAGAGTCCAAGGCTCTGATACCAATTGTTGGATTAATCTATGGAAAGGTAAGTGCTAAGAGGGGAGGGGTGAATCCGTACTTCTAAAACGTTTAACTACAATTCTTTACTCTTCACCGAACTGAATATCATTCATAAAAACATTGAAAAGCATGTAAAGTAAATTAGAAACCATGACAGATAAGTCCATGATTTTTGGTCACGCAAAAATCCTTTTTTAGAGGAAAAAAACTCTGGTGGGGATGGTACCCACAATCCTTCACTACTGCAGTATAAAAGTTGCTCGGTTAGAGCTACAATTTTAGCTACTTCTAATAGCTTGCCCTGTTAGGAGTATTATACTCGGTTAAGAGTACAAAAGACTTATTCAGTCTACCTTGTTAAAGGATTTTACAATCTCTCATCTAAAAGATGTACCCGGTTAGAGGATTTACAAAATAAGCTCTGTTAGGGCCTACCCACTGAATGTGATTTCTATCCTCCTAACTATTACAAAAACTATTACAAAAATATCTGCAAGTATGCATCAACCATAATGTTGTTCAGACTCTTTATGCTTTGTAAGTGCATTACTTCATTCTGCACTCGGTAACTTATCTGTTCTGCACCTTAGAACTTCTGCATTCTAACTCCTTTAGCTCTGTCGCTCTAACTGCTCGTCTCTGCAATATTCACCATCATCTGTCATCTTCATGTTATGTTTATTTTATATGATCTTAAAGTGGTTAACCTAATTTAGATCATTCTTCTTCTGCAGTGGAGTTGAAGCGGTGCAAGGTTGGTTTCATTTTCAATACATTTATTATGCTTGTCTTTCATTGGTTGAGTTGCCCCGTGATCATGTGCAATCATGTTATTGCAATCCCAATGTTCTAGCTAACTTCTGTCTTGAATACTGTGAAAGTTTTTCCGCTCAGCATCTAGGTTCAATGTATTCAAATTTGAATTGTTCTGTCGGCTCTGGTGTATTCGGTAATGTGCTCGATGACTCGGTGACTAACACTGATCGATAACTGTCACTGCTTAACTCGATACGAAATAACTGTCGGTGCTCGGTGTCTTTGATACTTTGCTTTACCGAATGTCTGTCTTAGTGTATTCTTCCTTTTACTGATTCTCTCCATTGACTATCATGACTTTGACAAAACTAATGACAAAAAACTATCTTATAGGAGTATCAAATGCAACAAGTTATGTTCCTGCAAGTAAACTTTTAAATTTTAATGGAGCGGCACCCGAAAATTAATTTAAGATTTTGAAATTTTCTTATCACATCTAAATAATTCAAAATTGCTACAGGTAAACTTTTGAAGGAGAGGCACCCAAAAAAAAAATTGGTCTCCATGTGCGGCCCATTGCCTTGACCTCATGTTGAAGTATATGTGTAAGCCTCAATGGGTGAAAGAATGTGTTGATAAGGCGAAAAACATCTGCAAATTTATCTACAATCATGCATTGGTCCTTAGCATCATGAGGCAATACAAGGGGCAAAAGGAGTTTGCTCGTCCTTATATCATGAGATTTGTCTTAAATTTTATCACTAAATTCCTTGATGAAATCAAAGGCAACTTTGAAGAGCATGTTTGTTGGTGAGGAGTGGACTTCCTCATCCTATGCTACGACCACTGCAAGGATGGACGTGGCAGATTGTGTTTTTAATGAGGCAGCTTTTTGGACCCATTGTGCAAAAATCGTGCAAGTAAAGTTATTACAGTTTAATATTTAGTACTTACTTTTATATAGTTTATGTGCATTTCTTTTTTTTTGCGACTTAGCAATTTTGCTTATTTGCATGCACACTTTTGAGCCACTAGTAGTTCTCTTATGAGTTGTTGATGGGAAGAAGCCCTCTATGGGCTATATATACGAGGGGATGGATAGGGCCAAGAAGGCCATTAGATATATATATGGAGGAATTGAGGATAAATATGGCCCCATTTGGGAGATAATTGATAAGAGATGGCATAACCAACTTCACAGGCTCATCCATGTAGCAGCTTATTTCCTCAATCCAACAATGTATTTCCGCGATGATTTCAAAGTGAATGAGGAGGTTCTTAGTAGCCTATATACAATGGTACAAAAGATGTCTATTAATACCATAGCTACACTGCACGAGATGGACACATTTGATAATGCAATAGGGGTGATTTTTGAAAGCAAAATGTGCAAAGACGCTCACACAGAATTGCAACCGGGTAGAAATATATGTTAAGATTCTCAAGTTTATGCACTTTGATTTTATAATCTAGCCTTAAAGTTGGAAATGAGACTGAATTTTCTTTTCTTTTCCTTATTTCAAATAGATGGTGGTAACATTTTGGGCCTAAGGCCCCACACCTTCAAAAAATTGTCATTTGTATATTGAACTAGCCATGCAGCGCTTCAAGATGTGAGCGCAACTGGAAAAGGCATAATAGATTGTCTATCGAGAGGTTAAATGACCTAGTCTTTGTTTATTACAAGCTTTGGCTTAGAACTAGACAAATTTTGGACAGTGAAACCTCTTTGATCACGCTAGAGGAAATTAATCCAAAGTCTACGTGGCTCACTAAGTCTACTAATCCTATCTTCAATGATGAGGACCTTGAGTGGGTTGACTAGACAGATCGAGAGGCAGTGGAGGATATAGCACAATTAGGTAGAGTTGATGTTGGTCAGAGTGACACCTCTCAGGCATAGACTATGGTTGCCCAGTCATGCAAGACCTACCTTAGACACCTTTATAGGAGGGATACAGGCTACTCTGAGGCTGAAGTTGAGCAAGAGCCAAAGCCATAGACTTATTTTTATTTACACATGAACATTTGATGTCATGGATTTTATATACATTGACTGTGTGTGTGTGTGTGTGTGTGTGTGTGTGTTTACTATTTTCTTCAGTTACAATTTACGTTTATACTTATGTGATGGATGTATGTTTATGTATGTGATCAAATTAGCTTCTATTTGATGATGTTATAGTGTCTTTAGGCTCTATTCAATAATGGGTGCATGAAACAATTTTTAAATCATTAAAAAACTCTTAATTTCAAGGGTCTTTTCATTTTGTTGAGTCATTGTCGAGTCTGAGCCAAGTCACGAGTCAAGCCATTCTCGTCAAGTCATAGTCGAGTCTGAGTCTAGGAACTTTGATCTAAATCATTAAGCTATAAAAGTTAATTAAACTCTCATTATTGGTGTTCAAAGGTGTAAAGATAAAATTTTCCAACCGCATTATCATATTTGTCTCTAACAATAATTTTGACACCAGCAACACCAATAATCGCTTCCATTGCCCTCCGATGTTTAGTTTCCAATTATCATAAGGATATGTTTATTTCACCGTGGTCATCTAAATAACGGTTGTGGAAAACATAACTTTTTGGCATATTGTAAAGTGTTACATAGTAGTATATAAACACTATTGAAGTGAAACACTAATCAGAGAAAAAATGATAGAAAGGAACCACGATCCAAGAGAAAGTTACATGCTTAAATCATAACTACACGATCAGTCAAAAAAGCCATAGAAAATAGCATAATAAAATCGACAAAATAATTAAATTCACATATTCTACAGGTATTGAAATCGATAAACCATAATGAACCTCAGAGAGCAAAATTAAGCAATGGGCTCAAGAAACTCCAGCTCACAATAGAGGTAAGAGGCAAACCACCCCAACCACTGCTTCCAAGAGTAAGTAACCTGCTGAAACTTTTGATAAATTGGGTAACTTAGAAAATAGATTGATTTTGTTTTGCCAAGTTTTGACTCCTAAGATTGATTCTGTTTTGCCATGTTTTAACTCCTGACATTACTCACAAATTTATGTTTTACAGTTAACAAACATTAGTGAAGAGCAACTACATAGAATCAAGACTGGTGGAATAATTTCCAGGATACTAGTTCACAACTTTTATTTAGGGATAATGGCATACACTATGAAAATACAGTGTAGAATATAATAGATTCAACTTAATAATGGCAGATACTATTTGAGGTACAATCTAACCAACCCAGAGATAAATTAGTGGTGCAAAACACAAATAAGATATTTCCACTTATTGAACTTCGGAAAATGCTGTCTCTGAACCAGACTGAAAATAAAACTATGATCTCTGTTGTCTTATCCTACCTGCAAAAACTAATATATGGGCCTCTATTTATCTGCCAAACATATTCAACCATATGTTTTAAATAACAGTGAACAAAACCAACACCTAGAGAATGACTCCTCAAGAAGCTTTTAAATCATCCAAGCCAACACTTTTCTGCAAAAACAAACAAAACAAAAACAAAATTAAACATTCATGAAATAGTTATACTTGACATTATCACAATCTTTCTTGTATTGAGATTGGAAATGAAATAAGCTGCAACATACAAGCATGCTACATCGGTATCAAAAAGAGGTGTATATGCATACAATTCTTATTGCAGATCCCTATTTACATCATGTAAAATTTTGGAATACAGAAAACTAGTTCTGCATTAAATCCAACATGCCAAGATTTGGGCCTAAAATAGCTTACCAAGAATTTATGGTTTTCTTGAAGCAGCAATGGAAAGGATGCACAAAACTTTTCCATGTCGGAAGTGACATCACCAGTGCCTCCAATTACTTCCATAAATTTTTTCCTATCTGGAGCAAGTTTCATGGCCACCTGCCAGGAAGAAGAGTTTAATCAAAGAAGAAAGCTCTTCATACACACTGCTTTAATCTCCAATACCATATCCATTTGTCCATCCCAAAAGGATTATACCCAAAGAGAAGATATATGTATTGCTGGTTAATGCAGTTATACATAAAAGAAAATGCAAGCCTACGCTACCAGAGTTAATGCAATTGGTCTTTATGAAAAGACAAATAAAAGCTTACAGTGAAACTAGTGCTTGCTATCCATCCATGCCATTTCTTCAATGTCTTGTTATAAGAATTTGTACATGCTTCAGTCATTGACCAATCGGGATGCTCAAGTAAGTTGCGAAACAATTCTACCATAAAGTCCATAGCCCTAACAATGAACATCATGGAACACAAATTGTCAAAAATTTGAAGCACGTTCTCTATTTTTTGACGGTGACCAAAAAGCAAAGTCAATAATGGGTTTGGAAGAAATAGACTTCAATCATTGTCCAACTAGATATCCAGGTAACTTGCAAAGAAATTCCACCATGAAGTACATAGCCTTGACAAGAACATCATGAACCATAAAATTTAAAAATTTTGAAGCATCTTCTCAATTTTTCGACAACGGCCAAAAAGCTAAATCTATAATGGGTTTGGTGGAAATAGATATCAGTCATTGTCCAATTTAAATTCTTATATAAGTTACGATAAAATTTTACCATAAAGCAGAACATTGTGAAATTATCATGAAATTTAAATAATGTCAAAAATTTGAAGCATGTTCTCTATTTGTTGACAATGACCAAAACATTAGAGTCTATAATGGCTTTGGAAGCAATATGCTTAAAATGCCTCAAAATGTGAGAGCAAAAAACCTCCTAAAGATTAAACTCAATATTGATGAAGCTGCAAAAGAAAATTCAAAATTAGCAAGAGGATGGATCTGTAAAGATGATGATGGACAATCTCTCTTAACATTTTTCATCCACTTGCTATCAAATACAAATAATAAAGTAGAAACAATTGCCCTCTTACACAGACAAGGGATGGCTAAGAAAAATGGATGGAAAAAAGTTTAGGTGGAAGGGGAATCGATGCTAATTATTGAAATGGGAAAAAAGGAGTGCAGTAATTTGTAAATAAACCACACCATTGGGGAAATTAATGACGGAAACTCAAAAAATGTTCTCATATCAACATATAAAGAGCACAGGAAATAGACTGACAGCTAGCAGCCAACTGAAGATAGAAATTTTGGAAAAGATGATCTATGCTCACTCTTTTCCTCCACAGCATTGACGCTAAAACTCATACGGAAAAGATTGCTCGTCATTAAAAATTGTAGAACTCCAGATCAAAAAGAAAGACTTTTGTATACAGAAAATTATTTTTATTGGAATTGAATGCCTTTCATATTTGAATTAACAAATAGAAAATGATCAAAGAAGAGTGTAACAAAGGTGACGAAATACATTAGCTTTTTATCTTTTCTTGCTTCTCATTGTTGGGATATGCTTCTAGCTAAAGAAAGGATATTTCTCAATAGGTGGAAAAGCGGATATGTAATTATTGCTTTTGAAATTCATTGTAGCACGAAATACATTAGCTATTTACCTTTTCTTGCTTCTCATTGTTGGGATATGCTTCTAGCTACAGAAAGGATATTTCTCAATAGGTGGAAAAGCAGATGTAAATATTGCTTTTGAAATTCACTGTAGCATTTATTTGTCACTATATTGAACCATGCAAAGGCCTTAAGAGGCTTTCACCAAGTGATAGCAGTCACACATACTCACTTATCAAGGTAGTAAATGTGCAGTTACATCCAATTGACCGGGTATTTGGATATCATTAAGGTTTTCAACGAGTTGAATAGTGGAGATTTTTTGTTGGGCAAAAAGAATGACAAGAAATAAAATATTCATATTCAGCTCTATTCTGTCATTGGTCCACTTTTCCTCTGCAAGTTCTATATGATTATGCATGCATAGCAGGGTAAATATTTTTTTCCAATTATTTAGATGGTTTTCAGGGATTAGATTCATCATTGGAGGTTGACGGCTATTCTCCTAAGATAGCATCTCTTTTCTCCAGTCTAGGTTGCTAGGCTTGTGCTTTGTAATAGGGGCATGCTTCTCTTTATTTAGAGACAATCTAGATGGTAAGCCTAATTTATTGTTACACGCTAGTACTATTATCATGAGTCTACTGTTAAAACAAGTGTGCATGTTGGGTTGGTTGTGTAAAGCAGTTGCAGATATTGTAGCTTACGTACTTCTCCTTTTGTCTATTAATTGAGAGGACAACAGAATACAAGCTCCTCTCATCAAAGTAATCAAATTCTTCTGTACACCCCACAGTGACAGAAGCTTCTCTCCGTTTTCTACAGGTGGTTGATGGACACAACCCTATTTTTTACTGAATTATGGATGTGGTGGACAACCCAAATCCCCATCAACCCTATTTTTTACTGAATTATGGATGTGGTGGACAACCCAAATCCCATCCTACCCAGAAACATAGATGCCCAAAATTTCTTCAATTTGAAAGATTTGAAAGCTCTTCCCTCGTAAAATGTGGATGCACTAATGATACCTACATTCACATTAAAAATTAAAGGCCGTGGTTACACTAGCTAGAAGAGATTCACTCATCTCTTTGACAAGAAAGCTAAGCACAAGAAGGTTGAAATTCATGCGCAACTTCTCACTTTCTCTTTCTGATGAGAGTGGTATAGGGGAATTGTTCTCCTAGATCAAGAATTTGCAATGTGACCTAAAAAGTTAGCTTTGGAAGGCTTAATGATGATCCTTTGATCACTGCCATTTCAAGGACTTTCCTGATTCCCATAGAAACCTTTTTGAGATGTTTTACATATCTAATAAACTCACAGGAATAAACACCTGTTGGGAAAATAAAAACCTCTTTTGCATAGATTGTCAGTAAAAATTAATTAAGTTAATGAAGGGTCAAAAGGCATGAAATGAAAAGTTGTGACTCCCTCAAACATGAGACATTAAAAAGAAGAGAACTTCATTTGAAAGGGGAGAAGAGAACAATTGAAAGTGGGGGAGATGAAGGAAGAGAAAAGGGAAGGTGGAATCAAGAAAGAATTAATGGAAGAGAAAAAGGAATGAGAAGAAAATAAGAAAATGACTCTTTCAAAGGGTGGTAATTATGGAAGGTTGTGACACTTTCAAATGAAGGGTTGAGACTCTTCCAAAGAATGGTAATTATGAAGGATTGTGGCTCTTCCAAAGGATGGTAATTATGAAGGATTGTGGCTCTTCCAAAGAATGGTAATTATGAAGGATTGTGGCTCTTCCAAAGAATGGTAATTATGAAGGGTCGTGATTCTTTCAAAGAGTAGAAATGATGAAGGGTTGTGACTCTTCCAAATGGTGGTAATGGTGAAAGTTTGTGATGATTGCAAAGGGCAGCCATGATGAAGAGGCGTGACTCTCCCTCATATTGGAAGGTATAAACGGGAGAAGGTTTCATTTGAGGAGGTAATTCAAGGGATATCAATGTGGGGAATAATATAATATTCTCAAAGGCAACAATGAAAAGTGGTGACTGAATTCTTATGGAAGGTGGTGACCCTTTCACCAATATACTATAAAGGAGATTTCATTCCAAGAATTGAAGGGGGATTTATCAATCATCATCCTTCATCCATCCTTAATTCCTCAAGAAATCAAGAAAACAATCAAACAGCAAAATCAAGCAAACAATCATCAATCATCACTTTATCTTGGGATCAAGAAAATATACAGTTCAGCAATCAAGCATCACTCTATCAATTCAGCATTCATTCAATCAATCATTCAACAACAATCGTCATTAGCAGAAGAAATATACATATATTCAGCATCGAACAAGACAAATATATTAAGTACATACAACTACAGGAATTATCTATAACTTATAATTAGTGCAGTACAAAAGATAGATTCACATATGCAATTATAATTGTATATAGATGGAAATACATAACGTTGATATCTTATCAATGAATACTTGAATTTAATGGGAATTTGCAATAATTGGTCTTATTGAAGGAAGGATGGGAGAGAAAGGACGGAGAACGACAAAGGATTCCCGCTAGGTATGGCACCTCGTAAAGATGATTAAGGACCATGAGGGCACCTCATGATGATGGTTAAGGACCACATGAGACCAAGGAGGAAAAGGTCCTTCCTTGGGCCTAGGGTTGAGGGTCAAGGACACCCTATTGTAGCTCCCCTACTAGCCCCACATTAATCAATTGCTAAAGTGAGTCAATCATAAGAGGTGAGCGGTTGACATGAGGGAGGAGAATGGCATAAAGCCCTCATTGGGTACGCCACCTCGTGATGATAGTTAACGAGCATCAGTTAAGGTCAACATGAGACCACAGAGGATAAGGTCCTGCTATTGGGCCTAGGGCACCATGTCTTCCAATACAACCCTCGTTATGGTTGAGTTCCCACGTAATCCTTAAGATTTGTTGTGTAGATTTGTATGTATATTTCCTAACCCTAGAATTGGATGTATTTCATATCTACATTATTATCTAGTCTGGTTGAAAGTTTCCAAAAGGACCAAAACAGGTCAATCTCATCATATTTTGGGGAGAAAGGATTATATCTCTAACTATATTTTGCTATTTGCTTCACTTAGATTTGTGAATTTAGGGCAATGTATAAGGTGGTCCAAGAAAGGGACACAACAAAATTTGGCATTTGGCATTTAACAACTCAAGTGTGCCCTCACTTTTGAGATGCAAAGACAATAGAGATTATTTTTAGCAAGCCAAAGGTGGTTTTGATTGGTTCACAACATTGTTTGCAGCGTGTCCAGCCTTTCTTTTTGTGTTGCTATTTTTTATTGTTTAATGATGACTTTTAAAGAATGACATGGGTATGCTCCTTGAGAGATAAGTCAAAAGTGTTTGGCAATTTTAAGAGTATTTGGATGTGTGATAATGTAGGCAAGAACACAAGATGAGGAGGTCAAAACAAGACCTAAGGACTCATGACATGGTAAGTAGCAAGTCCATTCTTTTAGAAATAAATTGGTGGCAATTTGTTTTAGATTTGTTATAACAAGATGCCACCTCCTAGTATCTATATAAACAAAGTCATAGGCACACATTATGTATTCTCTAGAGTTCATATTTGCATCTCTGCAATTATTCATCTTTCGAAACCTACGTATTTAATTATATCTAAGTTGCTGGTTCGGGTTCAGGTTCGGGTTCGAAGAATTGGTGCGTTGGTACGACAAAATTTTGAAATGGGGTTTGGGTTCATTTGAGTTTGTTAATACAAAAAAATGTAAAAATCATACATATATATATATATATATATATATATATATATATATATATANTTGTTAATACAAAAAAATGTAAAAATCATACATATATATATATATATATATATATATATATATATATATATGCAGCTTATAAGCATGAATTAAGATTATAAAGTCACATAATATCATATAAACAACAGAAACACCATAAACATGTAATCATAGAATCATATATTTCCAAATCAAAATATTATAATGATAATATGAATATCAAGTTCAAGTATCATTGTTTCAACTTGCAACAATTTCAATCATCTAATCAATGGATTATTAATTTCTTCTTCTTCTTCCTCATCATCTTCTTCTTCAATGGCATTAATTGAATCACAAATAGTGCCAAGGCCACTGGGATCAGCTGCACCAATAACATTCTCGTTGTCCAAGTCCTCCAATGCAACAATTGCTTGCTGAGAAGTGGAAGCATCCATGTCTGTATTCATTCTACTTGTGTGTAAGGAGACGCAAGTTGGAATGTACATATACTAAGTTCTTTGCTCTTTTTTATTGCAGCCTATTGTGCTTTACAGAGTGGATGAAAGAATGTGCTCCAATTTCTTTCTGATGCAGATGAACTAGAAGCCTATGAAGACAAGACAAAGTAAACAAATAAAATTAAATTATTAAATTTATAAGATTACTAGCAAGTAGCAACCTATGAAGACAAAGTAAATTTAAATAATTTAAATAAAACTTACTTGTGATATAATTTTGATTGCAAGGGGCTGCAGCAATTGGAATTGTTAGCCATGGAGGTACCACCAACTATGAGCATCCTTCTTAAACCGTTGACAAAGAGCATCATTACTTAGACCTCATGCACTCACAAAGTCTTTGAACTCATCTGTAATCAAATATTGCATATCATCAACAGGAAAGAGTCTAAGGAATGCTGCCTTGTACCCATCAAGCACTTCTATATCTCTCTATGGTGGAAGCCTTCCTGACATATCAAGATATTGTTTGCTATAATATTTTGGTGTCATTGCATAGGTAAAAAGATGTAGAGGAATGGTCTCTTGTTCTATCTTTCTACAACAAATGCTTGCAATTGTTTGAAGGTCTCCTAAGGGTCTTGCACTTTTTCATTTAGGATTTTCTACATCTTCTCAAGCATTTAGCCGATGCCATCTGTACCGTCTTAAAAGTTAGCACCCATTAATTTGGAAGCTCAAAGACCCTTTTAGACCCCAGTTCAGTAATCTCCTAGAACATGGATGCATTTTATGCTTGAATTGCCACTTGCTTCTTCCTCGATTTTTGTCTGTTTCTTTTGCACCCCCAAGATCCTAAAGGCTTTTTCCATGGATTATACTTCCTAGGGTACATGTCGAAGTCGACCTATACCTGAGGTACAGGTCAAGGTCGACTTGTACCCGAGGCATTGGTTTCATGGGAACTCGGGCCCATTTCGGGTTTTTTCATATTTTCCCGCCTAGTCCAATCGGCCCTTTTGTTTTGACGCCCGAAATTGGTATAAAAGGAGGTATAAAAGGAGGCCTACTCACTTCATTTGAGAATCCATGAATTCAATAAACAATCCACATTCTAGATCCACAAGTTCTATATCCATTACATCCACTTTTACAAGCAAGATCCATTACATACATAATCAAGTCATCAGTTGCAAGCTATCAAGTTCAAGGTGCATTCAAGGAGTTCAAGCAAAGCAACGATTCATTGAAGGCATTCGTCCCATTCAATCAAACATGCATTCATCAACATTGCACAAGCAATCAACCATTCAAACATTCATGCATACTTACATCCATGATCTATGATTTAGCACTTGTATTTGTGAAGACATTCAATATCATACATTCTACATACAAGCATTCATACATCTTTGTGGGTAGCGGATTCAAATCCATCCATGAAGGTTTGACAAGCGAGGTGGATATTTACATTTGTCTTGCTTTTACATGCTTTTATTTCAATCCAAGGTTAATTCCTAAATGGGGGCTCCACCAAGGCAAGCCCCTTCCCCAAAAAAAAATTCCTTTTTTTTTTGTGTACGAGCAAATTCGCAGGTTTTCAAGTTTTTGGGATCAGATTCGGCTAATTTAAGGTTACAGTTTATGTTGGACATTCGGATCTCAGATTTTTTTACAGTGCAGGTACAAGTCGACCTCGACCTGTACCCAAGTGCGACATGTACCCTCCAAGTCGACCTGTTCCTGGGACCTTCAAATTTTCACAGTCAGCATATTTCAGCTTGCAGGTTCCGAATCCAGTGCGGTTTCAGTTGTAGTTGCAGTCTACTACTCTGTTTTCAGATCTGATCTTGTGACCTCTACTAGCCCTCAAGGTGAGTCCAATTTCCTCTTTGTCATTTCATAGCACTTACTTTGAGATACCAGATTAGGTCTTTTTATGTGCTTGATTGTTACATGTGCTTCTATTTTACTTGCATTGCATTTAATCAATCAACTAGCCTTAGGTCATTTAATCAAACACAAACAATCTTAATTGGCATCAACAAACAATAACGGAAAGTACAAACAAAAGAAAAAGGGATCTTTTAGATATTCACCTTTGAAAAGACTTGAATTTTGCATTAGTACCCCTATATCCATTTGGGTTTTGCTAATCTAATTTGGGTTATATTTGGGGATCCCTCTTTCTCTTTCCCTAATGTGCATAAAAGACTTAGTGATCAACCACCTTCACCTTCTTTTTTTATGTTACATTTTGGTGAACCTGTGTATTTCATACTTTATACCTTCTCATTTGGTAGTTAGATCTCCTTTGTATTGCAATTCTAGATCTACTTTGCTACATTGTATACCTACTATAGATACATTCATTGCATTCTTGCATTTCATGCTTACATGCTTCCAAATAAAATACAAAAATATTTCATCTTATGCACTAAATATTTATCATTGCAATTCATTTCTTGTTTATGCATTTACATTGATCAAAAATACAAAAACAAAATTTCATTCCATGCATGTTTTTGTTTTATATTAGTCTTGCAATGCATCTATTTTATCAAGGAGATAGCGGGTTAGCTTCCCTTATATCACTTTATCCTTCTCTTAAATACCCCCCTCTCCATGAGGTCATATCGATGCAAGATGTTCTTAACCCTTTTTTCAATAGTCTCTCTATTTCAAGAGAAGTGTTGAAGATTGATGTTAACTCTTCTCTCAATATATCCTTTCCCCATGTACATACTTTGCCAAACTTTGATAGGTCTAACTTGCCTTCTAGGAATGAACCTTTGAAAGTTTGCAAAGATCTCACTATTTGGGATGAACCACTAGATGATAATGTTGACTATTCTCTCCCTCATGAAACAACCTTTACCCAAGAAGATGATATAATGGTTGACACTTCTTCCATTTCCTCTAAAGATGACATATCCATGCTTGATGTTTCTCCTCCTAAAACATACCCCCTTTATAAAGATATTTTAGAGCAAGAAGAAGACATTATTTTTATTGATAACACCTTGTCTTCATTTCACATTCCTTGTAGAGATGAGGCATTAAAGGAAGTCCCTAATCCCTTTTCCAAGGACATCTTGGAAAAAGAGGATAATATCAATTTCCTTAATGCTCTCCCTTCTAGTGATGAACCCATGAAGACTCAAGCATGTGATCAAGTTAATGTTGTTAATATTCATGCTCAACCTATGGTAGTCAACAAGCCTGTGATAACTGTCAAAAAATACCCTCAATCAATTTCCTCTCAAACTCCTTATAGACCTATCATCACTATTAAGGGTTATCCTCAATCTCCTCCTCAAAATTTCACTACACCTAAGATCACAGTTAAAGGGTATGCTCCAAACAAGCCTATTATAACTATTAACGGAAAACCTAGCAGTCCTTTGGAGTCCATTAAGGATTATCATGTGGTGGCTCACACATATCGGACAAGAAATAATCCTCAACCTTCTAATCCAGTTTCTCTCCCAATTTCTCAACCCATGCTTCCTCCTCTACCCCATCTTCCTCAAAATCTTGGAAAGGAGTATGATTTGGTAGAGCAATTATGTAATACCCCTGCCAAGTTTTCTCTTTGGGAACTTCTTCAAACTTCTCCTACATATCATGAAGCCTTGCAAAAAGCTTTAACTACTCTTCCACCTCCCGCTCCCAATCAAGATAATATCAATTCCTTTTGCAATGTATGAGTGCTTCCCCTATCCCCCCTCAAATTGTGTTTACTCAAAATGATTTACCTCCTAAGGAAGTTCAAAATCAATACAATGCCCTTATAGTAGCTGTCCTCGTCAACGGTAATCTCATTCGTAGGACCTTAAACGATAATGTGTCTGGGCTAAGTGTTTGTAGTATGGATATGTTGAAAGAAATCAAAGCTGATATTTCAACCATTAAACCTGATAATATTCCTATTCGTGGCTTTGACAATATTGCTAAGAAAACATTAGGCATCGTCACTTTACCTATTAAAGTAGATCAGGTTATTCTAGATACTCCTATTCATGTGATGCATGGGCCTCTTTATTACAATCTTCTTTTGGGTAGACCTTGGTTACATACTATGCATGTTGTTCCTTCAACTCTTCATCGAAAAGTCATATTCCTCTATAACAATGTGATGTACACTCTTCATGCGGATGATAAACTGAATAGTTATTTAAACACGGAATCCGCTAAAACCTCTGAGTCTATCGAAGAACCACGAGAGCCTGATTCTAAAACTGATTCTCAATCTCAAGATGATCCTCCTCCCTCTAGTTCTCTTGCAGATGACGACTAGGGATCCTTAGATTTCATACCAACATTTATTGGAGAGTACAAAGTTTCAGAACTTCAATTTCTGCAATCTAAATCTGATATAGAATTCAAAGCAACTCCTCTTTCTAATGAGCTTAGTAAAAATTTTGTCATTGCTTCCACTCCTAACGAATCTCAATAAACTATGACACCTGATTGTGATGACATAGTGATTAACGAGGCTCCATTGCCTCTTTCTGATATGGCTTCTCCTTATGGCCCTGGCTATCATTTATTAGCAAAACATGGATTAAATGGGAATGGATGTGGAAAATATGAACAAGGAATTCAAGTGCCCTTAGGAAATGGGAGGCATGAGCATTCTTATGGATTAGGATTTAATCCTTGTAACCAACCACAAACAGTCACTGTTAACACCATTATGAATCACAATTTTAAACATGGCCTAGGGTGTGCACAACAAAGTGTTGAGAGTAGTAAGAAACCTATGGAAGGCTTTGGTTTTGAGTATCCTTTGTCCACATCGTCTCCATCATCCAACACCTCCTACATTCACTTTTAATAAAGAAATAATTTTGCCTAAACTTCTTCGTGCTAAGGTGATTACTAGACCTAAACGCAAAAAGAAACGTAGTCAACATCTTATAACTCTTCCTTTTTGTATGTATCACCGCTATCATGATCACTCTACTAATAACTGTCAAGCTTTACATTACAAAATCAAACAACTTATTGAAATGGTATTATTTGTATATCATCTCGCAATGAGTTATTTTTCAATACTAATTTTTCTAAATAACATCTAAGTCCCTATTATGTTGCTCCACACTATGTAACGTTGTCAGCTTACTCCTTGGGGGCTCATTGTCATGCATAGTTTAGTACACTTTGTGAGTAGCATAATAGGTTCCCTTTTCCCTTGTTACTACACTTGGGGGGCAAGGGTATTCTATCAATCTCTCATTCTTCTTCAAGGATCCGCTTTTCCCTTGGATAAGTGTTATTTGTCTCTCATGTGACATCCAATCATACATAGAAATGTTGGTTTACATTAAGGATATGCATCTTTGATCATGACCTTTTTCATTGTTCGCTATCGGGTTTCCATGTAAGATAAATCCCTTACCCTAGAGACTAAACAGTGCGTCATCCTTCTCAAGGATCCCTTTTCATATTTCTTGCATGGTATCTCTTTGCATTCGTCCCTTCCATGACCTCATAGGAGTTGTGACCTCTTTGGTTTGGACTGGGTGTTGCTTGTGGATACTGTCTTGGTATTAAACGTGCTTCATCCTTGTTTTATCTTCCTTAAGATGAAAAAAAAGCACTTATGTTTCCATCTTAAGGGGGGGCATACATGGCCTCCGTATTGCATATATTTTGTACACTTTAAGCATGACAAGTAGAGTACACTAGCATAACACAATTTGCTAGGGCCAATTACTCTCTTTTTCACATATTTTAGGATTGGTTGACTAGCATAACACAATTTGCAAGACCATTTGACCTATCCTGGTAGACAAATCAATCCTCATGGATACAACCGACCCTAATCCATTCATGAGGTGCACACATACACATAGGCAAAGTCGCTAGAAGGCGCAAGGGTTTTGATAGGATTGACTAGCACGACACACAAACTTGCTAGAACTTTCAATTCTATCACAATAAGACAAGCATTCTTATTGGGTCGAGACAATCACACTTCCCTCTTTTTGTTTAGCGATGTTTCTCGTCTTAGTTTTGGATTTGACGAGGACTCAAGTCACTTAGGGGCTTGACATTTCCTTGTCTCCTTAGCTTTGATGAGATCATCTCATGCATTTGATCTACTTTATCGTGAGTTTGAGCTTGACCCATACTCTCGCTAAAGTGGGGCCTAAATGTACAGTCTTAAAAGTTAGCACCCATTAATTTGGAAGCTTGAAGACCTTTTTAGGCCCCATTTTAGTGATCTCCTAGAACATGGATGCATTTATGCTTGACTTGCCGCTTTTTCCTCGAGTTTTGTCTGTTTTTGTCCGTTTCTTTTGCACCCCCGAGGTCCTAAGGCTTTTTTCGTGGATTGCGCTTCCTAGGATATAGGTCGAAGTCGACCTGTACCCGAGGCATTGGCCTCACGAGAACTCAAGCCCATTTCGGGGTTTTTTATATTTTCCCGCCCAGTGCATTCGGCAGTTTTTGTTTTGATGCCCGAAATTGGTATAAAAGGAGGCCTACCCACTTCATTTGATAATCCACGAATTCAATAAGCAATCCACATTATAGATCTATAAGTTCTATATCCATTACATCCACTTTTACAAGCAAGATCCATTACATACATGCTCAAGCCATCAATTACAAGCTATCAAGTTCAAGGTGCATTCAAGGAGTTCAAGCAAAGAGAGGATTCATTGAAGGCATTCATTCCATTCAATCAAACATGCATTTCCTTCCATAGATCTAGCTTCTTTCTTCGTTGGAGATAGTGGAGTTGGTCATCAAGGGAGGGGACCTACACACCAACATTGCACAAGCATTCAACCACTCAAGCATTCAAAGATACTTACATCCATGATCTATGATTTGGCACTTGTAGATCTATTGTATTTGTGAAGACATCCAATATCATACATTCTACATACAAGCATTCATACGTCTTTGTGGGTAGCGGATTCGAATCCATCCATGAAGGTTTGACAAGTGAGGTGAATATTTACATTTTTCTTGCTTTTACATGCTTTTATTTCAATCCAAGGTTAATTCTTAAATGGGGGCTTCACCAAGGCAAGCCCCTTCCCCCCCAACAAATTCCATTTATCTTGTGTAGGAGCAGAATCGCAGGTTTTCATGTTTTAGGGATCGGATTCAACTGATTTAGGGTTACAATTTCTATCGGACATTCGGATCTCAGATTTTTGGACAGTGCAGGTATAGGTTGACCTCGACCTGTACCCAAGTGCGACCTGTACCCTCCAATTTGACTTGTTCTTGGAACCTTCAAACTTTCACAATCAACAAATTTCAGCTTGCAGGTTCCAAATCCAGTGCGGTTTCAGTTTCTATTGCAGTCTGCTACTCCGTTTTCAGATCTGATCTTGTGACCTCTACTAGCCCTCAAGGTGAATCCAATTTCCTCTTTATCATTTCACAACACTTACTTTGAGATATCAGATTAGGTCTTTTTATGTGTTTGATTGTAACATGTGCTTCTATTTTACTTGCATAGCATTTAATCAATCAACTAACCTTAGGTCATTAAATCAAACACAAACAATCTCAATTGGCATCAACAAACAATAAAGTGAAAGTACAAACAAAAGAAAAAGAGATCTTTTAGATATTCACCCTTGAAAGGACTTGAATTTTACATTAGTACCCCTATATCCATTTGGGTTGTGCTAATCTAATTTGGGTTCTCTTGAAGGTTATATTTGGGGATCCCTCTTTCTCTTTCCCTGATGTGCATAAAAGACTTGGTGATTCAACCACCTTCACCTTCTTTTTTATGTTACACCATCATACACCTCTCCAATGTAAGGCTTATCCATGGCATTGTAGCGAAGCAAGCCCATAATGTGCTCAGTGAAGCAAAGGAGATACTCCACATGAGTCATCCAATATCCTTTTCTCAATTCTTGTTGCGCAATCACTATTGCTTTGCCTCCATTCAAACCAATTATTGTTGATCACCATGTTGCAAAGTGTCACTTTCACTTTCACAAGTCGTCTCAAGACGATTATGTTAGGTGTAAAACGGATCTCAACAACCTATAATAGAATTTAAAGCAAATGAATATAATTTAATAGAGACAAACCTTTCTGAGAATACACATTACACAAACAAATTATGAAAATTAGAAAATGTAAAATACTAATTTATTTAATTAAATTACAACTTCAAGTTCACTTACCTTTAATAGCTCCAAACTTGAAAATAATCCAAAAAATTCTTTAGTCATGTGGTGGTTGGTGATGAACATCTGGATGTCCTCAAACTCTGCATACACCTCTTTGATCCACCCAATTTTATTCCCAATCTTTTGTAGCATAAGATTGTGAGTGGACCACAAGGTGTCCAAAAGATATGTTGATATTGCTCTTCAACCAACAAACCAGCAGCTCTACAATTCTTTGCGTTGTTTGTTATGACTTGAACAACGTTTTTAGGTCCCACTGTCTCAATGGCTTGAGAATATCAGCAATAAATTGCCCATCTTTTACTCGCCCCTCACAATCCACGAATTTCAAAAACATTCACACTTTAGGGGACACCGC
Organism: Thuja plicata; assembly: GCA_018584345.1. Classification (NCBI taxonomy): domain Eukaryota; kingdom Viridiplantae; phylum Streptophyta; class Pinopsida; order Cupressales; family Cupressaceae; genus Thuja; species Thuja plicata. The sequence continues at coordinate 190,184 of MU226061.1, read as the reverse complement.
AATGACATTGATCAAGGGGCAATTTCTTGCATCCTTCCACCCATCTAAAACATTGGATAATCTTGTCTCAACCCATGAATCCCTTATGGGCTTCAAAGAATCCTCAACCCCCTTGACCTCTCTTTCCAACAAAGTGTTGCGTACCTTCTCATAACTCGGGCCCATATACCCTCTTGGAGCACCATTGACACTTTTCAACATCTACCAGTATGCGGAGCAAACAACATTGAAAGGAAACCCATTTGCATATATGCATCTTGCTATATCTTGGTCGACAATTACTTGACTCTCATTTTGAAATGAAGTTTCCAAAGGTCCCTTACTTTAGCGCGGAATTGGTGCATTAGTTTTAGTTTCCATATCAGCTACGATAGTATAAAAGGGGTGGTCTTCTATCACAACATTCAAAGATGGGGCTGCATTCCCTTTGATTTTTTTTAATGGGCATATTTTGTCTACATGTTCTCTCTTCTACTTCTTCACGCTCCATGATATATTTTAACAATGTTTCATTTGGTATAAGTGCTTTTTTTCCAGGGCATTCCTTGACTCCTTTTCCAAGCAATCCACACAAATTGCCTACCACCCGTTAATATGAACTATTTCTTTCTATGTCAAAACCTGACATTTCCAACGGAATCCCCCACCTCCTGGAAGCATTTTTACAATATCATCATACTCCCACAAAGGAGAATCAGAATTTGGATCTTATTTTTGTTGTTCAGGATTGGCATTGCCTATGGAGGATGAGATAGATCCCATTGTCCACCTGAGGAAAGGACCCTGGCCGAGGAGCCACAGGCGAACCAGCCTTGGACCCGGACCCGGTTTGAACTGGACTAGGACTAGGGGCAAGGAGGGCCGAACTAGGTAACATAGATTTATACCGATACCAAAGCAGCTATTGAGTTATGTGTATCAGTCTGATTGGCAAAGGGCCTGCTTGAGAGGATTGGTGTTTATTTTAGGTTTGTTTTCTCTTTAGTTCCCCGCATGTCAGAGTTCAACTTTTTATTAATTTGCAGCAATTTTCTTCCTATTTATAAGTAAATTTTGTGTTTCCTCTAATATTATCGCTTTCTTCCAATCTTTCTGAAATCCCAAAATTAGATCAGATCTGCATTTTATATAGGATACTGAGATTTAAGGAGCTCACAGCCTTGCATATACTCTGCAGATAAAATCCAACATCCCTGGGATCAAAACAATATTGAGTGTGCCCAATAATTGATCCATCCTAACTTATTCTACATAAAAAGCAATCAATTCATCCATAAAAACTATAATAAAATAAAATAGATGAAAATGAATCTTCAAGAAGGTTTACATCATACAAAAAGCATGCTAAAGCATTTAATTAATATACAACATTATGCATTTCAGGGCACATGTCAACCTAATATGCATAACTAAGAAGAATATTATTTCTCTCCAATTTTCCAAAAATAAACATCATTCATGGTTTTAAAAACAATATTTGTGAAACAAAAAAAAAGCATTATATGATGTCACTGTCTGATCACACCTTTAGATTTCTTGAAAGCGAGGAAAGTAAAATTTAAAGAGACAAAATTAAGACAATCAAGCATTTTAAATTTGAGTGAAAATTATTTGCCTTGCTCGTTCAATAGACAATTGATACTTTTTAAGAACTCTTGAGGACAGTTACAAATCTTCAACTTTGATACCTCATTAAATAGAAGCTACTAAAGTTATCTGGTGCAAGGAAAGAAATTTGCAATGAATCATTTAACCAAAACAATTTAATCGAGGAAATTAAGAAAACAAATTATCACATTTTTTCTAATTTTGAATCTCAAGATTGAAAACGGTAAGTGCAATAATTGTATGTTTATGTTGGTTCGACACAAAAGCAAATACAGGATGGGAAGAATTCACACAAGTCAAATTTAAATTTTCGAAAGTCTGAAGTTTGCAATCAGCCCATGTAGGCATTCAAAAAGTCAGCAGCTTGAAGTTCAAAACCCTCAAAACCTGAGGTAATATACAATAGCTTCTTGTGAAGCATACAATTTGCATATACAACTTGAATCATGTGTAATTATTTGTATACCAAGCCCATGCTTGCAAAGCAATCAAACAACTTGGATTTTCAATATCTCAAAAAGCTTCAATAAGACAGATTTCGAAACTTGGGGCTTTAGACATGAAATCCAAAGGCCTGTCTAATTTATTGGCATGCTAAAAATCCAGTCGATGAGTTTGTTTTCAAACATCTTGTAGGTTGTGTCCCAATGAGGGTTATCACATCGTCCAAAGTTCAGACTCCTTTGCAATCACATGTAAATAAATCATACATTTAAAGAAAAAGTTTTTCTTCCCAAAAGTTCCTACTCTGCATTGACCTTGAGAACTAATTCAAAGCACTAAAAGAGGATACTGCATTGCAAGTAATCAATTTTCCAAGGTTAAAGTGAAAGTATTACTTCAGAAGAAATAGAGGACCCACATGTAAGAAAGAAAGAAATCATATCGATTTTCACAAATAACAAATGATTTAAAATAGGAATGCAAAGAAAAAGAAGTCAAGAAACCATCATCAAAGGAGTGTCACAGTAATGTCCCCATTTTTGCACCTTCCCTACTGTCAATGTTTTTCAAGGGATTGGCCTATCAATGGGGTTCTTGTAGGCTAATACAATGGATAGGGAACCCATTCACGATTCTTGTGGCACTTTGGGGAGGTTTGCATGGCAGTTCAGGAGCTCAAAGCCAATCTCCAATTTTTCAGGAGGGGTTCCTATCTTTTGGGGGGAGACTGGCAGTTTGCTTGTTGACCAAGCGAGGTTTGTGGAGCCTAGTACAAGGCTTTACGATCCATTCTAGACATTCTGAGGTAGTCTCCTATTTTTTAGGAGGATCCCTATTTTTTCGGTGGAGACTACCAGTTAACTTGTTGACCATCTAGAGGGTTGTGGAGCATAGCAAAAGGCCTTATGAGCATTTTCAGTTGATCAGAGACAATCTCCCATCTTTTAGAAGAATCCCTATTTTTTAGGACACTACCAGTTGGCCTACTTCATTCAGGCATCACACTTGGACCGTCAGCAGCATTCAGTTTTCAGTTCGGAGTTCAAGTGATGGTTTTCAGGAATAAAATGGGATAATAGTAATGGCTTTAATATTCTAATTAGTTTAATAAAGTATTCAATTTAATAAAGTTACTTTATATTATTTTAATAAAGTAACAAATAAGGGGACCACCATGTGATTGATGCCTAGGGAGGCTCAATAAGTTGTTTTTAACAACTTAATAAATAAATAAAAGAGGCAGGAAATGAAGTTAATAAAATAAAGTTAAGTTGTAATTTCAACTTAAAGGAATAAAAGGAAAAACCCTAAAAGTGGATGCCTAGGGTTTGAGGAAATAAAAAGGCATATTGAGCATTCATTTGGATTATTCTATGATCGAAAAAATTGGAGAGCAGCAGCTGTTTGGAGAAGGAATTCTCAGATCTATTGGAAAGGACGAAATCCCTTCATAATTGGGAGGCTTACAAAGGTGAAATACCCTCCAAGGGTCTTCATACTTCATTCACAGGGTATTATCTCAAAGGTTTTGGAACAGATCGGGACATTGCAGCAGAAAATCAGGGACTTTTACAGGCTAAGTCAACACAGTTTTCCTATCAGCAGGTCATCATCTTAAATGTGGACGTGGGTTTGAACAGTCTGGCCAGAATTTAGGCAGATTGGAGAGATAAATTACTTGCTCTACAAGAAGGTAAATCAGATCTGCAACCTTTCAGAATTAATCTCCCTTATCAGCGGCTGTAATAGTATGTCATTTTCAATAATGCAATAAAATTTGGAGTTAGGGTTTGCATTCCATTCAAGTTTACTGTTAAAATTATTTGTTTTTGCATTGTTTGTTAGCATTTTTCTTTCCAACTTCATATTGCAAAAAATTCAAAAATATCAGAAGATTTTTGAAAAAACCAAAAAAAAAATTAGAAACCCACCAAACTCAAAAATTCAGAAAAAAAATCAGTAAAAATCAGAATTTTGGCAATCCAGATCAGGTGTGGTCATTACAGTCACAAAAGCAACAAGAGCCATAACATGAAACATAGTACCTTGTCAACCACAGAAGACCATTTGTGCAACTAGAAGAACCCTTAGCCGTCTTTTCCTCAACCTCTTTGCGCAAAATATTGTACAATAAATGGTATGCCGAAGGATCCGAATTGTACTTAGCATCCAATCTCTGCATTAAAATACTCAAATCCTTTTATTTCACATGCTCAAGAAAACAACAATTATTTGTTCTGCAATGTTTATTCATAGAAATGGCATAAGAAAATTAAAAGGATCATATACTATTCAATTATCAATCAAAATTTGACTGTGAAAACAACAAAAATTAGACACTTGAATCTATTATTAAATAAAGCATATGCAAGATTTTTAAGATTTTCTTTGTTGCCGCAATCATCATCCATCCTTCTCAAATACCATCCCTAGTTAATCAATGAATAATGCTTGAAGCAAAGCCCAAAAATAAGTTTGTTATGTTGTGCAGTTAATGTTTGTGACAACTAGAATGAATGAATATGTGGACTGCACATGCTTAACAAATGAAGTTGACAGCTAAATATGTGTGGAAACTAAAATATGAAAGAGTACTCATGAGCAGTGTTGCAAGACCCGGGCTCGCCTTGGACTCGGAAAGCTGATTTTTGACTTGCACTCGGACTTGGTGTCCGGACTCGCAAAAACAAGGCAAGGACTTGGCAAATTGAAAAACCCAAGAAATTCAAAGATTTTTAAGGATTTAAAAAAAAATTCATGCATCGTTTAATAAATTAACCTTAAGACACAATAACTGCGATAAATAGAAGCTGGTTTACACGCATACACAAGTTTACATTGATCACGTAATTATAAATGTGAATTTCTGAAGGAAGTAAGTCAAACTGTCAAACTAAATAACACATTAGAAATATAAATAGTGTCACTGTCAAATGTCTACAATATTCTTGGAATATGAAATCCATGGAATCGAAAGTTCAAAACATATATCAAAATAAAAGTTAGAGCCTAGAAGACTAAGGCTCAGAGTAGCCTATATCAGCGACAAGTCGACCCTGCAACCTTCCTATGTACTGTACACCTAAGATAGGCCCTGGAAGATTTTGCAAACATGATCTCTCTTCCTTGTGTTTGCAAATGAAAGAATGCTCCTTTTGTGTTTAGAGAAAGCTTTAAACACAAAATAACAAAGTAAAACTATTAAAAAATTGTTTTTTTTTCACTTGATAATCTGTGTCTGCCACGGCCGAGTCAGGAGCTAGGGACTAGGCGAGTCGGCCTTGTTTGGTTGACTCAGCGAGTCAGCCCAGACTCAGTCTGACTCGGCGGAGTCCAAGGCCAGGATCAATTTGACCCATTTTGGTGGATTCGCCTCTAGACTCACAGAGTTCTACCAGGACTTTGTAACTATGCTTATGAGTCATTTCAAGAGCTGAGTTAAACACATACAAATTCATGACCAAGTCCTCCCAAATGCAAGTCACAAATTTGCCACTAGTACTAATGTGTACTTGGGCGAGTCCATGAACCTGACTCATGACAGTTTGTAGACAAACTTCCATGGGTAAAAGCAAAGCACCCAAACACTGAAAAAATGCAGAAATTACATGAAATATTTTCTTCAAGAACCCTGCGTAACTGCATATCATCACATACTGCATTTAACATCTCCTTTGAGCACTCAGACACTGACAAAATGCAGAAATTACAAAGATTTTGTGGAAGTCAGGTTTCTGCGATTTCTAAAGTTTCAAGTATGTTTCTTTCTTGCTTGTTTCTAAATTTCTTTTGCATTTCTAAATTGTTCCCTTGGAGTTAATTCATGCTTCACATGCATTATAATTCATCTAGTATTTCTGCATTTATAAATATGTTTTCTTTCAAAGGTATAGGTTCAAAAACATAATATTTTTTCAACATTGACCAAATTTGTGTTCTTATTTTGAAAACTTGGCTTTCAAAATATGGCCAAGTGTTCAGAATATGCTTTTGGCCATAGTTTGAAAACTTATGGCTTGCCAAAGCTTGATAAACCCAATTTTGACGCACACTTGATTAATTGGCCGAAAATTAGCAAAACTTGACAAATTAACACATTTCAATTCCTTAAAAAACATGCATTTCTTGCAAAATACAACTATACAATGTATTCATTGAGATTGCAAAAAATTGGGAAGAGTTTTGTATCATATTTGAATAAAAAGTACAATGTCCAAGTTTTCAAAATATGTTAAGTGTCGTTGTCCAGTAGTGGATCTTAGAAAGTTTACTACCTAAGTCACAAGGTTCGAATTTGAGTTTGCGTTCAACAACAATAAAATTTGGATGAATTTCAACAAGGAAAAAATTCAAAACAAAATTTGTGATTAAATTTTCCTTATATAATCTATTTATTTTAAATATAAATAACATATGCAGCAAAATATAATTTATAAATACCAACTCTAAAATTATATTAAGTGATAAATTTAAAATATAAATAAAAATATTTTAATTTGTTTAATTAGTAAATATTAATATAAAAATAAAAATTGGGGTGACCCTTTGGTGAAATGGTGGGGCTTCTTGCCTGTAGTGCCTACAACCAAGGTTCAAACCTTGCAGGGTTACTCTCTACTGCGTCAACAATTGAGAGGCCCCCAAGATCTCGTATCTCGTATCTTGATGTGGAGTGGGGCATTTGCATTCCGCATAGGGAGTACATCCCTAGCATAAATTTTAACTGTTGTAAAGATTCAAGAAAGTTGGGGCTTCTTGCATGTAGTGCCTACAACCAAGGTTCAAGTCCCCATGGGGTTTCTCTCTACCGTGGTTCTCAATGGAGAGTTGTTACCTTGACCCTTGGTGAAATAGTGGGGCTTCTTGCCTGTAGAGCTTACAACCAAGGTTCAACAATTTTAATCCTATGGAGTAAATAATTTATAGAAATGAGGGAGAGGTGGGAGCAAGTGTGGAGGCAACGGTCACCTGCAAGTTTCAAATGCACAGGTGTGGTGCAGACACAAGCCAGGGCAGGATTCCGAGCACACCCAGGGAAGGTTTATAATGGCCAAGCTTACAAAAGCTAGCCCTTTAACTACCGAAATCAGACTAGCTGGAGTATGAAGACCCTAAATGGTTGGAAAAATGGGGAAAATGGTTATTGAAACCCAATGCGAAGATCCTATGGGAATGGAAGGAGATGGGAGAACCAGCATAGAAAAGGTGGAAAAGCTCCGGTTTACACACAGATTGGGAGAAACTTTGATTTCAAAAAGATCGAACATTAGTTCTATAAACCAAAGCAGATTGCGGAGAAGGAAAAACCAGAGGAAGAAAACATCAAGTATGAGGTAATGTCTACAATTAAGATTTCAAATCCTCATTGGATAGATGCAGTAGGATCTTTTAGAGAAAGGGCTTTTTTCTTCAAATGGTTGGGTCCATGGCCATCAGTTTCCATCATTCGCGGTTGGTGTAGGGAGGTATGGAGAAACAATTTGAAACTTAAGACTTTAACGAATGGCTTTTATATGGGTATTTGTGCTGAAAAAGAGGGAAAGGAATGGATCCTCAACAATGGGCCATATTTAATAAATGGAAGAGGAGTTTACTTAAAAGATTGGGTGGAAAATTTTGATCCCACACAGGAAAAGATCAAAGAATACCATGTATGGCTGAACCTACACAATCTCCCAATGGAATATTGGGATGAAATTACCCTGGAACAAATAGGAAATAAAATAGGCACCTTTGTATCCGCAAAGGAAGTGATCAGTACAAAGGATGCATCAATACACCCAAGAATCCTAATAAAGCTACAAAGCAATGACCCAATCCCAGATTTTATCACAATAGGGACAGAGCATGGAACATGGAAGCAAATGATCGAAGTGTGGGAAGGAGAAACTACCAAGATTACGCCCACACAAATGCAGAATAAATTTCAGAAGAAAGGGAAAGGGCTAGAAGAAGATGAGCTTTTAGACCAAATAGAACGTGCACGCCTTTGTGATTGGAAGGGATCAGTAGATTTTATGGCTAACTAAGTGAATATTTTGGACCGAGGTCAGTTCAACACCCCCCCTAGAGGAAGGATTATAAAGCTGCCAGAGAGGAAGCTATTCAGGGTATGATCATCAAACAATATGAGGAAGAGGATAAACTTTCAACACAGTTGGTAGAAGAAACACCTTTTCCCCTATCTGATGATACAAAGTGAAAAGCACACAGAGGGACCTAAAACAATTTTGGGGGAACCCAAAACCAAAGGAAATAACCCCTAAGGAGCAAAGATTGAGCAAGGGAGAAATAGAATTCATGCCTCAGATGAGCCTAGAGACTGTAGAATTCAGGGATATAGAAAAACCCAAAGATAAAAAAGAGGTAAGCAAGGAAGTGGTAGGGGACCTACACTCTATGGAAAACGAGGAAAATCAACAAAGGCAGCAGGGGGAGTTTTGTGAACAGGCAGGTGACAATTTACATTTCAAAGATATAGAGATTTCTCCAATCAGGAATCTTGCACATTCCTTTGAAAGTACTAGGGATAGTGAGGATGGATCGGAGGAATGGGATTCAAATTCTGCAGATAATGAGGGAGGCCTGAATGATTTGGGTTTCTTTGAAACACAGGGGGTGGTTGAAACCAGAACAGTGGAACAAACCACATCTCAACTTTTGAAACCAAGATTTGGGGAAAAGAAAAAGAGGGGTGCTAAATCAAACAAGGTAAAGTTAGCCATGGCAGGAAGTGCTTCTGACCAAACAAAAATTTTAAGATCAAGAAAAGGCCATGCCTTTTCTCGGGAGCCATGAAACTCTTATCGTGGAATGTCAGGGGCTGCAATGCCTTTGACAAATTACGTTTGATCAAAAGATGTTTTGATCAAATGAAACCAGATCTGATCTTATTACAGGAAACAAAAATTAAGCAGGAAGACCTAGATATGTTTGAAAAGAGGTTTGGAAGATGGAAATGTGCAATTATAGATGCACAAGGAGCTTCAGGGGGCCTAGGTGCTTTATGGAATGAAGCAGCAATATAGGTAACAATTAGGCAAATAGAACAAAATTGGCAATGGATACTAGTGCACTCAAAACAACTCAACTGCAGAATCTCAGTCTTTAATATTTATGGCCCAAACAATAGGATGCGGAAAAGGAGAATGTGGGAAAGTTTGGCAGTAATAATCAACGGATTGCAAGAGGAGATGATTATATTGGGAGGAGAGTTTAATGTCATCCTAAAACCAGAGGACAAAAAGGGAGGAAAGGGGTGCAATAATGAAAGTCAAAAGGACTTCAATAATTTTGTTAATGACTGTGGATTTATTGAAGTCCCTTTCAAAAAGGGAGACTTTACATGGACCAATAGGAGAGTAGGTTTTTTAAACATTGCAGAAAAGCTAGACAGATTTTTTTTGGCAGGCAACTGGGCAGACACACTATGGACATGTGAAGCAGGGATACTACCTTTCCAAGGCTCAGACCATTTTCTAATCTGCTTAAGGATTCAAGATGACAATACACCAGAAAGATGCCCGTTCAAGTTCGAGGCGATGTGGTTCCAAGCGGATGGTTTTGCTGAGATGATTGCCAAATGGTGGTCAAACGCACCAAGAAGAACAAGTAACAAGGCCTTTATTTTTTTCAAAAAGTTACAATACATTAAGGAGCAACTCAAAATATGGAATAGAGAGCATTTTAGGAAAATTTTTGAGGGAAAACATAAGATAGAGGAAGACCTCCAAAAGCTAAGTTTAAAAGTGATTGAAACTGGCATGCAAGAGGCAGACTTCCAAGAAGAAATTCGACTCAGACTTCCAAGAAGAAATTCGACTAAGAAAGGAACTGGAAGGTTGGTTAAGGAAAGAGGAAATTTTCTGGAAACAAAAATCCAGGGAGACATGGCTGAAAGGAGACAGAAACACAAAAAAAAATCACAATTCAGTTAAGATTAGAAGATCAAGGAATAAGATTTTCAGCATCCAAAATAGTCAGGGAGAAAAGATGGAGGATAAGGAAAGTATCAATAAGGAAGTTGTTGCTTTCTTCTCAAAGAAAAAGAATTTAGATGAAAGTGATGAAAGGAGGATACAGGAGGTTTTGGCTGTAATTACCCCAGTAGTTTCAGAGGAAATGAATAGGAACTTAATGGCCCCAATAACTATAGAAGAGGTCAAAGAGAAAATGATTAGGAGGTGACAAAGCTCCAGGACCAGATGGTTTTCCGGCAATGTTTTTCCAGAAGCTTGGCATATTCTAGGAAAAGATCTGTGGGAGGTGGTGGAAGAATCACGAACTGGAAGGTTTATACTTAAAGATATTAACACTACTTTCATAGCTCTAGTTCCTAAAAAAGATGAACAAGTTACCTTTGAGGATTTTAGACCTATTGCTTTATGTAATACAGTGTATAAAGTAATATCAAAAGTGATTGCTAACAGATTAAAGAATGTTCTACATAAACTCATATCAGAGGAGCAAAGTGGGTTTTCTCCAGGCAAGTCAATCTTTGAAGGGATTATTGTAGCACATGAGGCAGTCCATTCAATAAGAGTGTCCAAGACACAAAAAATTATGGTAAAACTTGATATAAAAAAAAAGCATATGATGAAGTTGATAGAAGTTTCTTGTTAAAAGTTTTGAAAGGGTTTTGGTTTGGAGAATTTGATCCAATGGGTGACAGGATGTATTGAGTTGCCAATGTTCTCAGTGCTGGTGAATGGAAGCCCACAAGGCTTTTTCTCTCAAGAGAAGGGTATAAGACAAGGTGATCCCCTATCCCCATTCTTGTTCATAATAATGGCAGAGGTCTTAGGAAGATTGATTGGTGAAAAAAGAAACAGAGGAACATGGAAAGGCATTAGGATCACAGAAGGGGTGGAAGCTATGACACATCTCCAATTTGTGGATGACACCTTTTTAGGGGGTGAAGCTACAGAACAAGAAGCCAAAGTAATGAAGGAAACTTTAGAAATTTATGGGAAGGTGTCGGGCCAGCACATCAACTGGAGAAAATCATAAATTTATTTTTTAAACACTCCACAACACACACTGGGCAAAATCTGTAGAATGAAATAAATCAACCCTCCCTTTATAAGTGCCTAATGAGGTGAAGGGACACGTTTTTCAAGAGGCCGACCTTGGTTCTAAATCGATCAATGAAATTCATTTTAATTTAACTATTTCAGGCCATATAGGCCGACTTGGACAAGCTGACTTGGCCCTCGAACACCCAATTCTCTTGCCTCCTTGATGCGTTGGCGGGATTCACGCCAATGGGAAGATAGAATCCTCATTAGCTGGCGGAATCCGACCGGCTTGGAGGATTTCTCAACCCAACCTTCAACCACTGATCGCCACTTTGCAATGATGAATGTAAAACCCGTATAGGGCATTGGACGCAGATTTTGGAGAAGAAGAATTCATTTCAAACTTGTAACAAGACTTCCAAAGTCCGTCCAAAGTCAAAACAAATAAATCACAATTAATTTGCAGCTTGTTTTGATCTTTCTAAATTGTGTGCTTCCTCTTTTGAAAGTATTGATAATTTCCTAAGTGATGGGTCAGAAATAATCCCTTTAACTTTTTTGCAATATTCTGTAAAGAAGAAATAGATATATGGTTCTCAGTATGAAGCAAACTATTTGTTATAATGCCCCTCAAATATATGTATGCTAATTTAGCTTTCATAAGTATTCATGGCACTGATATTGAAAAAAAATAATTAGAAACTTCACTGATATTACAGTTTGAAATTTTCAATTTGGATACATACAAACTGTTTGATTTTATGTGTTGAGTGTAAATACAATTTGAGCAATATTCCCTGAGGGGATATTACATAAACATCAGTAGATGTCCTGAAAATAGAATGCTCACATCCAAACAATTAATCAATTTGAGATGAAAGAACAAAAGAAACAGCTGGGGCTCTTTTCAACCTATTCCTTTCCTGTTGTAACCAAACATATTTTCAAGTCCCGCTCAGAGGCATTTACTATATTTATGTTGCTAGATCGTTTCTCCCCTAATAGAAATATTCAAAACTTACTGATATATTCCCACCAACATCTGATTTTACAAGTGCCATGGCTGCACCAAACTTGTCTGCAAAAAAACCAAAGTATAAACAGTATTAATAATCAGTCTTAAATGAACATTATTTCTAACAAAATAAAAGTAAAATTAAATATCACATAAAAAAATCCTACAAGGAAACCTCCCACTATACACTGACATAGGGACCATATAGTTTTTAAGAGTCGAGACCTGCTATTAAACAATAATAAACGCAATATTTATCATAGAACTTATTAAGAATAATTTTATATTTCATTGCAAATCATGCAGGAATTAGTTATTTACTCTAAGGGATTAAGACAAATATTTGCAAGTTATATTGCTATGTTGCAAGGTGCAACAACCACCCACCCCTTCCTTGCACCCCCACCCACCTCTCATACCTACATACGTCCAGTTTGAGGCCGTGACAGCCAGGGATAAGCTAGAGCCTGCCCCAATGAAAAACCCACAAGGAACCTAGGGCAGACCATGAGTAAACACAGGCAAACCAAAGCAGACCCATAGGCCGCCCAATCAAAATAGGGAAAAAAATATCATATTTTTTAATAAACAAAAAAGTGCCTAAATACCTAATTTCACCGTTTAAGCTATAAAATTTGTGAAAATGGCCATTGCCATGAAGGTTTGTGTGGTTTCAAAGGCCAAGACCTTAACTTGGCTTGCTGGCACGGGCTCTACCCACAAGAGGCATTGCCCCTCCACCCCAACAGGTGGTCCACCCTTTAACCCCTTCAAGGGGCACCCCTTAACCCACTCAATGGTTTACCCCAAGACCCTCACTAGTTGCCATCCCCAAATTTAGGCCCTTGGTGCCCCCATCCTTGATGCCTTGCCTGCTGGAAACGGAGACACGGGTAGGGACCCTCCTGTTGTTTTGAATAAAAAGACACTCGCTCTTTCCCCTAATGAAGATATGGTGAGAGCCATTAAGAATGAACAGTCTCGTTTAAAGAACATTGCTATCTTTTTTGTCTGTATGGATAACATATTCTTGCCCGCAAGAAAAATTTTAGATGATTGGTTTAATAATGTATGGGGAAAAAAACATGGAATCTCTCTTTCCTTCTATAGAATGGTTCAAAAGGGGCTATTTGTTATTTTTTTGAAAAACCACAATATGCAGGAGCGTGTTCTTAAGAAAGGTTTTTGGAATGTTGGTCAATCCCTTTTCCGAGCCTTTCCCTGGTCTCCTAACGGTAATGTTGATCATGTCATGGCCCGTTCTTCCCCCAATTGGGTGGAACTTCGCAATGTTCAGCCTGAATTCTGGCCCTTCATTCGGCATATGTTGAAACCTCTTGGCTCTGCTCTGCAAGTTGAGGAATCTCGAGTCACCCTGCCTCACCTGAATGTTAGGGTGTTAATTGCTTTGGAACCCAATGTTGAGATCCCGAAAGTTATCTCCCTTGAAGTTGATGGAAACAATTATGCTTGGGATGTGATTTTATTAGGTAACTTGGGGGGGCTTGTTTTCATTGCAAAATTAATGGTCATACTCGCAAAGATTGCCCTGCCCTTAAAAATGTTCAAATGTCTTTGAATGTTAACCTTGTTCCTCCCCCACAATCGGATATGACTCATAGGAATAAAGGGGACACCCCGGCCCCTAGTCCTCCTCAGCCTTCTTCTGACCCTTGCCCTAAGGATTCCTCTGTATCGAATAATGATCATATTGGTTTTGTTTCTTTGTCTAATCCTCTCTTTGAAGTTGATTTTGATGTTGTTCCTTCTGCAGCTAATGCTTGTCAATCAAGTGTTAAAACAGGAGGTCATGAGAATTATGGTAAAAAGAGTGCTCAACAGTGTGCTTTAGATTCTATTAAGAAGGCAGAAGATTTGAGGAAGGTCATCACAAACGTGGTATGGAGGGTATGGAGGATGGTTTCACTGAGGATTGCAATAAGAATATCAAGAAAAAGAGGAAAATGACCCAGAGACAGAATAGTCTCAAAAAATCAAAAGATTGTACTAAATTGATCAAGGCCGACATGCCTAAGTGCTTTGATAGATTGTATAAGAATCATAAGCCCTCACAATGTTCTTCATGATGATGAATATTCACAGTTGGAATGTTAGGGGATTGGAGATGCCTGATAGGAAGTATATGGTCAGGAATTGGTGTAACAAACTACCCAAAAAGGATATAGTCTACACTGCAGGAAATTAAAGCCACTGGATATCATGCCTATAATACCCTCAAATTCTTATGGGATAAAGCCCGGTGCCTTTATTCATGGAATGTCAGAGGGAAGGGTGGAATAGCTTTCCTAGTTGGCCCTCAATGGAAAGATGACATAGTTAAGGATGGGGTTTCCCCTTGCCAGAGGACTCACTGGATAATCCTAAAAAAGAAGGAAGAGCTTATAGGTATCTGCAACATATATGCTTCTAATTACTACAGAGAAGGGGCAGCTTTTTGGGACTGGCTCTATAATCATCTCCCTGATGCTCACTGGATCTTTATTGGGGATTTTAACATGATTGAAAACAAGGGTGACAAAACTGGTGGAGTGCCTCAAGGATGGAAAGGTAACGAATTGTTCTTTTGGTCTAGGTTTAAATTGAAGTTCAAAATTACCGACCCAATGGCAAATTCCAAGGGGAATGATATATGGTATACTTGGAGTGCCTCAAGGATGGAAAGGTAACGAATTGTTCTTTTGGTCTAGGTTTAAATTGAAGTTCAAAATTACCGACCCAATGGCAAATTCCAAGGGGAATGATATATGGTATACTTGGTGTAACAATCAAAGAGGAAAAAACAAGGTTTATTGTAGGTTAGATAGATTATACTTTGATCATACTTTCTTCAAGAGTAGCAATATGGATAATCAACCGGCTGTTAAGGTTTCTCCTTTTAACCTCTCAGACCATTCCCCTATTCATGTGAGGGTGGAATGGGGGGATCTCAGTGAGGCACCTCATAGAAGGGTGAACTCTTTCAAACTTAATGTCTCCCTGCTGAAGGATGCTGATACCATGGAGGCTATTAGGAATGCTACTTTCTTCTCCAAGTTTTGTAATCAAGATAAATCCCCGGTCTCACAATGGAGTGATCTTATTGGTGTTTGGCAAAATCTGTTTCAAAAGGTAGGAAAGAAGCTTGTCAGGGACAAAAGAACAGAGGAGGCTGAACTTCAAAGAAAGTTGAATGATCTTGAGCTTCAGATTCAGATTAAAGGAGCCAATGACAATCTTGAGATGGATCTTATTAGGACTAAAAGTGATCTCAGGAAAATCCAGAATTACCACATTCAAGGCCAGAAAGTCAGAGCAAAAATGAACTAGATTCATGAAGGGGACAGAGGGTCTAAATATTTTTTTAATATCATTAGAAGCAAACAGAAAAGAGAATTGATAGAGGAAGTCTTGATTGAGGATAAGGTTTCAAAGGATGCTAGTGAGATAAAAGATGCCTTCTTTTTCCTTTATAAAGAACTGTTTTCCTCTGAACATAATATTCACAATCAGAAGACACTGGAAAAATGTCTTTCCTTTATCCCTCGCAAAGTTTCCATTGAGAATGGCAAGGCTTTAGAAAGAGACATCTATTTAGAAGAAATTGAAGGGGCCATAGCATCCATGGCAAATGATAAGTCTCCAGGGTTGGATGGCATCCCTACAGAATTTTATAAGGAGAATAAAGAGTGGATTTCTCTGGAATTATTGAAACGTTAGGAGGATGCTTTTGAAAAAGGATCTTTGGGGAGACAGATATTAACAGGGGAGTCATTAAATTGATTCCTAAAAGTGGAGACAAGAGACTAGTTAAAAATTGGAGGCCAATAACTCTTTTAAATATATCATATAAAATAATTGCAAAACTATTAGCAAGAAGATTGTCTGGGATTCTCCAAAAAATCATTTCAGTCACTCAAACAGGATTCATCCAAGGTAGATATATTTTGGAGAATCTAATAACAAGCTGGGATGCTATGCACTGGGCTAAATATAAGGGTCAGGATGCAGTGATGGTGCTTCTAGACTTTGAAAAAGCCTATGACAGGATAGAATGGCCCTTTGTTATTGGCATGATGGAAGCTCTGGGTTTTCCCCCATACTTTTGTAAATGGATCTCTATCTTGTTTAAAGATTCCTCTACAGTGATAGATATTAATGGGGAACTCTCTGACCCCATTCTCTTAGGCAGATCCATCAGGCAAGGCTGCCCCATTGCCCCGGCCCTATTTGTGACTGCTGCTGAAGCTATGCAATTTGTGCTTAGATCCCTTGTTTTGGGGGAGGTAGTCAGAGGTATTTCTCTCCCTGATGGCTCTGACCTTGTCAACCTTCAGTTTGCATATGACACCTCTCTTTTTCTGCAACTTGATGAGGAAAATTTTGATACCACTATGGGCAGACTGCAGTTTTCTGCATGGCTTCAGGGGCAAAAGTGGCTCCTCACAAATCTACAGTTATTGGATGGTCTAATTCCCCTCGTCAGTGGATCTCTTCTAAAGGATGGCAGTGGATCAGCCCAAATTCTATTGTAAGATACCTTGGCATTCCATTTTCTATTGAGCCCTCTACCAAGGATATGTGGCATTGGATCTTCGAAAAGATTGAAAAAAAAACACTCCAAGTGGCAAACTCACTTACTCTCTCTTGCTGGTAGGGTTCAAGTAGTCCAAAAAGTCCTTGCTTCTCATGCCATATACTACTCCTCTACATGGTTGCTTGCCAAATATCAATCTAACCAGCTCGAAAAGATTCTGAGAAACTTTTTATGGTCGGATGGAATGGGAGGAAGAAAAAGACATTGTGTTGCTTGGGACTGGTGTTGTAAACCAAAATCCCTAGGAGGTTTGGGGATCAGAGATCTTAAGAGTCATGATGTAGCCTTGGCAACCAAATGGATCTTCAATGCTCTTTGGGGTGACAAGCCTTGGAAGATTCTGATCAGAAATAATCTTAAACATTCAGTGAGCAAGAGTAAGAATTGGTCAGACATCCCTCTGCAGGATTTACTATTTGGTCAGTTTGAGGTGAAACCCTTTGGTACTAAAATCTTTGCTTCTTTGTGAAAGGCCTGGTGCCAGGTAAGGGGGCATTTGGTTAAGTGCAGAGCTGTGGATGGCCCTTCCCTTTTTACAGCGTTTGAAAGGTCTATATGGTGGGGCATATAATAATAAACCATTGGCTCTGCTGTTCTGCTAGATCTTGGAATAATAAAGGTATCTCTTTGATTGAGGACATTATGATTGATAAACATTTAGCTTCTTGGGAACTCGTCAAAGAAAAATTTGATATAAGAGATTCTCAGAAGAAAACATACACCTTGATCTCTAAAGCCACAGGTAAACTTTTTCCAGGTAAGTTGATGGACAGTCAGCAAATTCTCTCTGAGGTAAAATGGTCGAATGGTACTCCCCTGCTTGATAGCTCTACTAATCAGATTTATAAGATTATTAAAGATGATCCTGTGATTATTAATAAGATTAATTCTATTTGGTGTATTAATTGGTCCTTAGATAGATGGCACTATAGTCTGGATTGGTTTTGGCACTCCCCTGCTGAACCTAAAAAGGTTTGCTTTAGATGGTTGCTGATGATTAAGAAGCTTGCTGTTGGGTCACTTTTCACTGATCATGGTGTTCTTCCCCTTGTGTGCAAGTTGTGTGGCTGCCCTGAATCTTATGAGCATCTTTTTTCAATTGTACTTTTGCATCTTCTATTTGGTCCTTATGTTTCAATCGTCCTATTGTTTGGAACTCTACCCCTGGTTTGGGTTGGCTTAATGCTATTTTGGGTCGTGTGGATGCTTTTGATCTTGCCCTTAACAAATTCTGGTCTGTTCTTTCTTTGGAAATACTGTGGACCATTTGGAGGAAAAGAAATGAGGAGATTTTTCAAAACATCACGAGAGACCCTACTCAGTTTAATCTTAAACTCACCCATCTTAATATTGTGTCCCAGGTTTCTGCTGTGTTGGAGATTCCAAAAGACAGGTTCGATATTCTAATCAAGGAAGGTGCAATGATCATCTACAAAGCGGACATCCAGTCAGCCCATCAATGGGATGCTGCTCAGGAAGAGGTAAACAAGGAAGAAATGGGAAAACTCAAATAATACACCCAGAAACACAATATTGATATTGATGCAGAAAATCATAAGGTACGAGAAGAGAACCTGAGGTCTGAGAACAGATGGGAAGATGCAGCGGTTGTTCCTGCAGCAGTGGATCCCCCTATAGGAACTTTTGAAGTGGATAGAGCAGAATATAGCAACAGTGCACTAGGGAAAGGAAACTAAAGCATGTTCAGTAGATGTCTTGTTTTCTTTTTGGCTTACAGGAGATATAGTTGAATACATTTTGTAAACTGCTGTAATATTCTTTTTGTTACTTGAAGCTTTGGACTTGATGGAAGCTCGAGTTTGATACTCAGACCTTTCGAGGATGTTCTTTTGCTCAGTTTGATACACTATCGTAATATAAAAAAAACTGTATATTATCCCTCAGCGGCATATATTTAACCACTACTGAACATTAGGAAGTCCTGTGGCCAAAGATATAAACCACTAAAAGTATCCTCTTGGTCTGGTGTTCTGCTCTGTTCCTTCCTATCTGGTGATGCCTAAGCTGGTACAATCGTGCTGCTGACTGTATTGAAATGGCTGATAGATTAATTATACCGATTTCTGTATGCAATATTATGGTGATGCCGTCTCTGCTTAATAATGTTTTAAATTCATGCACCCATGACTTTATAAGTCGCTGGTTCAACCTGAGCGTCAAGTTCGATGTCCGATATTAAAATAAAATTCTCTCCTGAATATCCCCCTGTTTGGTTCTGATATGTCTTATATATATCGTAGTGGGACGATGAGACATGTTTCTTCCTTAAATCGCACCCCTTTATGAAGAATCTAGTTGATATACAGTTATACTAATCTACTATAATCAAAATTTTAAGTTGCTAACTTGTATTATATTAATAATAAGTTGTATTATTATTACTTATCATTATTATTATCTTAATTATTATTTATTTATTGTATATTTTTAATGTCATTGTTATTTAATTATATAATATATTACATTGTATATTATTATTTCAATAATATATTTTATTTATAACATATTATATTATTATATCATTAAATTTTATTTTATTATTATTTTTTGTTTAATAAAATTCTATTATTTAATTATTATTTGTATTTCAAAATGGGGACATGACATAATTACTTGAATGAATTACACATAGTTTATTGCAATGTCATTTATTAAATAAATGGTCTAAATATTTCTTCTGATATTGAGCAGTAATTTGGACACTTGAGTGTTGGTTTTGCTAGCTAAAGTATGTCCATTAATCTGATTCATCTTATCTCTAAATATACCCCTTTCCTTCTCTGTGCAATTATTTTGACTGTGTTGCAGAATGACTAATACAATTGGATCTTCAATATTGTTGAATCATCAAACTGACATGGGATCGATACAGTCCAGTTGGACATGGCGATCCATTTGTTTGGCAACTACGCTTAGCTTCTTCCTGTCTCTATATGTGCCTGAATAAGATCATTTTGTGATGACCCCTGCCTTTCTTCCTTTTGCTCTAGGGAAACAGTTGCAAGATAATATTGGAATTAATTTATTCACCACGAAAATATGGCTGACAGCCACATCACTGATTCATGTGATGGATATAGAATGCCTGTCTTTGACCAAGCAACCACTCCCCCAGCCTTGAAAACAAGCAAGTCAGTCATTTCTCTGCTCTATTTGAAGGTAACAGTTGCTAATTAATTAAGCTGATCTTGGGCAATTGAAGCCCACCTTTCAGTAGAGGTGAGCGGGATAATGGAAAGTCTTTTGTGCAAGGTTGATGGAGAATGAGTTTTGCAAGGTCATGAGGTTTGGAGGGCAGATAATCTGTGTCTTTCCCAGGCCCACTGTTTTGGTCCCTTGGTGATATGTAGGTTTCCAGATGCATAAAGTTAGTGGAAAGAATTAGTGAATGTTGCTTGCTCCATTCGGCTGATAAGCAATATGGAAATTCAGATAGAGTAGAAAAGACTTAATGCCTAGGTGTCCTAAGGCATTTCTCATAAGACAATCTCTAAAATCCGTGTCCCCCACCTTGCTCTGTATGATAATTGGTTGGGTTTTGCCTTTTCATTTAAGAAAGAAAAAAAATTGCTGGCCTAGGGTCCCTAATCCTAGCTAAGAGGAAAAAAAGTTAAAACCAACAAACGGGATCTGGAATACACCTAACCGTAAACAAATCTTTAAAAAACTAATGGAATGACAAAGTGCTAGAAATTTTATAATAGGAACTATAGATAAACACTGTCTATTCAAACATAAAATCACAATTTTATTTTCACACTAATTTCTTGGAAGATAAAATACACGTACGTATGACATTTATAACAAAACCAAAAAATAGAAGAACTCACAACCACTGTGACAAAATTCAGAATCCAGTAAATATGAAGAATCCACATTGTTGAAACTACCCAGAAAAACGAAAACATGAGTGGAAAAAAATCAAAGTTACCAAGTTAAAGATAGCCAATGAACTGCTTGCTGACTATAATTCTCGACTTATAAGGGAATTTGGTAACAAAAATATTAAATCACAAAAATTAATATCTGGAGCAACTATTTACCATGTTAAAGTCCACTAAGCGAATTGGATTGAATGAACATTCAAAATTTATTACTAAATAAAAACAATACTAAAAGAAAAGTGATTTAATTAAAAATGGTTTATTGCAAAAGCATTGATAACATAAAAGGACCAAATATTTTTCTGATATGGGGCAGTGATTCGGAAATTGTGAGTGTTGATTTTGCTGGTTGAAGGATGTATCCTATGCATCATATCTCTAAGTATACTCCTTTCATTCTAAAAGAAATTTTTTTGAGTGTGTTAAAGTTACAAGTATGACTACTACGATTGAGCCTTCCATATTGTTGAGTGTTCATAACTGACATGAGATATATATAGTCCGATGATCATGGTGGTGTGTTGGTTTGGTGACTCTGCTTAGCCTCTTCCCGCCTCTACATATGAACTGGATAAGATTATTTAGTACCGATCCCTGTTTTAATTCCTTTTGCGCTTGGGAAACAGCAAATTAATATTCGAATTAATTCACATGCCATGAAAATTATAAATCTTTTGTACAAGCTTTATGTGGAGTGAGGCTCGAAAGGCCATGAGGTTTGGAGAGCAAAGAATATGTTCCTTTCCTATTTCTACTGCTTTGGCCCCAAGATGATATGTTGGTTTTCAGTTGCATAAAAAAAAGTGGAGTGAATATTTTCTTGGCACATTCAGCTGATAAGCATTGTGGGAATTCAGATAAAGGAGAATACGCTTAGTGCCCAGGTATTCAAGGAGCTATTCCAACAAAAAAAATTCTCTATAAATTTAGATCCCAGACTTGCCCTGTCAGGATCTGCTCTTTCACTCAAAAAAATGAAGAAAATTGCCGGCCTAGAGTACTAAACCCTAGTTAAGAGGGGGGGGAAACAAACAAAATAGATCTGGCCATACACTTTAACATAAACAAAGAAAATTGGAGAAGAAATTTGATGCTTTCAATTTGTTTCATAGCGTATATCTCTATATGGTGCAGCAGCTAACGGTGTTTTTGGACTGTATTATGGCATTTTTAAATGTTTTGTTGCACATTGGATCATGTTACTCAAAGTTTATGATATATCTTGTGATGACTTATCCAGACTCAACAGCTTAATTTGGATGATCCATCCATATTTCATAAATACTGATTCCCAAGAACCCAAGAAAAATGTGATCTATAAATTTCGACCCTTGAATTAACACTATGTGTTCATACTTAAGCGGACACGATTGTTTGGAAATTGACCTTTTGTTACCATTATCAAAAATATTGTAAATGGAAATAATCAGAGACAACATTTTATGGAAGAAAAGCTTAGTTTTGGGGGAGGAAAGAATGCCTACCAATTACAGGCAACACAAGTCGGCAGACATCCAAAAACGGTTTGGTTAGCATATCGTCATCAGCAGACTTGACATGAGCCATTGCCTCCAATGATGGAGTAAAAAGAGTTGTCCCCTGTTCCTCTGCCATCCCTGTAAACGCAATCGGTTTCAGCTCCCGTTTGATGGCGAATCTCTAAAATAACAGGGCTTTAACGAATTGCTATAATTCTGGGAACGGTTTGTTTATTTAGATTTGGATGCCCAATAACATTTTACCCCGTCCCCTCGAATCAGAAAACAGAGAGATGCAGAGCACGGCCTATATCCCTCCAGATCTCACTTGAAATTATATCGATGATTATTTACAATGGTAAATAAATTGGGCCAATAGCACATTATTATATTTATTAGAATCCCTAAAAGGAGACCACATTATGAACCCAATATTCCCATTCCTTGGCTGAGAGAAGAGAACACTTTAGAAAAACAAATTGGAACCACCTTTATTCTTGTACAAAGAAAAACATATTACATATCAAATTATTTGGATTCTCTATCCCTATCAAATTATCTAGGTGACTAATCAAGTTTCAATAAGTCTATTGAGAATTAATCTCAAAATCTATATGGGATTAACTCAAAGTCCTTAATCAAATATACTACTATTTCTCACATTAAGGACTTAAGTTTGATTGGTTAAAGCATTGAGTTCTATTTGTGGAAGCATAGGTTTTTTGGTCTACATATGGTGAGAGGATGGGACTAATCCTCATACTCCTTGGAGGAGACACCAAAGTGTGCTACAAACGAGGTGTACATACCTTGCCTCTATGTATTTTGAACGCGTGGCCTCTCTTTCAAGAACACATGTTTTCCACTACTAGGCCAACTCTTTAGTCTCACGGTTGTGTTTGCAAGAGCTTGTATATGTGTCATGTTGATGTTCATATAAGCAGAATATTTGCAAATGATTAGCAATGTATAAAAAACTAATATTTGAGGGTTAATGTATTTTGAAATTTTAAATATTAAATGTTATTAATAATGGTATTTAATTTTGAGGTTAAAGATTGATTAGTTTTGGTGCAAGTTTTAAAATTTATGATATTTTCGAATAAAAAAATAGATGGCAGTAGTTTGTAACTTATCTCAAGATTAAAATATTCTATTTGTATTACAAAGGGTTAAGTATGTAGATCAAAGTGAGGCCAATAGTTATAAAGATATCTTAAAATTAAAAAATAATATATGATAATTTACACAACATTGTCTTATATTTTACTTGATTCACCTCTGTTTCTTTTGGTTTTTTCTAACATATGAAAACTAGCATTCGATATACTTTAGAAGAGTCATCAATATGTCACGGGCAAACATGTTCTCATAGGTCAACTTGCGAAAATACATATAAATGATTGAAGACAATGCTCTTCAAACATGTATATATGCTTTTAGAATACTCGTGAAAATATAGATTCTTTAATTGAGTCAACAAAATTGTTATAATGTGAATAAATACCCAAATTAGAAGAGACATGTAAATGAATGTATTAAGTGCCTTTAAATAAAAGGACATAGTTGCAAATTATGTGAGCTTCTATTTAGTCCTTTAATATGAAAGGAATGGTTGGAAGTTTGTAAAAATTGAAGTGAATCTAAATTACACACACACACACACACACACATATATATATATATATATATATATATAAGAGATAATAATTTAGTATGTGATGTATTTTTACTCTCTGTAAATCAAAGGTGATTCCCATTGTTTTTTAATTCCTCTCTTCATTCATGAATTCAAATCGAGCAAAAGTGTGACCGTGTGTGTTCGTGTGTGTGTGTGTGTGTGTGTGTGTGTGTGTGTGTGTGTGTGTGTGTGTGTGTGTGTGTGTGTGTGTGTGTGTGTGTGTGTGTGTGTAAGATAATAATTTAGTATGTGATGTATTTTTACTCTCTGTAAATCAAAGGTGATTCCCATTGTTTTTTAATTCCTCTCTTCATTCATGAATTCAAATCGAGCAAAAGTGTGACCGCATTGTTCAAGAAATAACTTGAGACACAAAGGAGACCAAACAAAATGGATAAAAAATATAGGAAAATATGTGTATGTGTGAGTATGATGAATTTATCAAGATGTGTGCCTATGTGGATAAGGTGGTGATATGTCTATAGGAATGTGTCTAAGTGAATAGGTAAATACCATGGGAAAGGGGGGCAATTTACAAAAAAAATGTCACTATGTAAATTTTCCAAGACAGTCTCTTCAAAATGAGCACAAAACTAAATCAAAACAAGCATAAAAATTAATAAAAATTGGCAAAAGTATCCAAATTTTACCATATATTTTGCACCCATTCAGAGCTCTTTAAAAATCCCAAAATTATATGTGTATCCCTAAGTATGTATCACTCATGAAACATGTCATCCTAGCCTCTATCTTGTTTAGAGGAGGATGGTACTCCTGAACCCTGTCTTATGTGACCTAGCACGGGTGGCCTCAATGGACTCATCGCACCTCCACTACTTTGTGTCCTCCTAGAGTGTGTCTTGATATGTGACATTCTTTGTGATTGTACAACTGAATAAGAGGGTGCCCTATAATCTACTACCACCCACTCTCTTATAGGCCCCTCTAATAAATGGTCTCATGGGTTATCTATACTAGGGGAAAGGATATCTTTCACACATTGACATCTGATAATGCCTCAACAAACCCTTGTGCCACCTCATTTATTCTCTATGTTAAGGACAAAATTTTTCTCAAGAGGCTATCAATATCACCCTCTTTGTTGTCAACGTGTCCCTCTCTACGATTAAATTTTCCCTATTTGTTGCACATGCTACTCTCTCTTCTACCCTCTTAACCTATATCATTTCCCTCTATCCTTACAACTCATAAATCTACTCTTCATGGGTCCTCATTATAGCCTTCATAACACTGGCATTAGGGATCTCCTTAACCTCCTCCCCCACAGTTATATCCTACATGTCCTCGTCCCTAGGATCCTCTCCCTCCTTCTCTACCACTAGTACAAGGATGTCACGACATCCTCTATATCTCCCAACATTCATGCATCCCTTGAGGCTTCATAAGACAAATCCATACCATATCCATCCAATGATGACACCTTTCAAGTTTATCCCCAAGGGCTATCTACAATATAAATCCAAGATAATATATTTCTTTATACAAAATACCTTCTAGAATTTAGAAATTCTAGGCCCAATGCCTCCACATGCTTTGTCCCAATCAAACACTCTTTATAGAGTCTCATTCAAAGTTGATCTCCCTCATGTCAAAACATTGAATCCTTCTCATAATCTTCCATGCATATTCAAAATCATATCCCATGTCAATAGGATCATCCAAATCATGAAGAAATAAGTCCTAAAATATATCAAGATAAAGATATCAACAAACACCAATCCCATCGAATTTCAGGTCAAGAACTCATCTCCCTAGATTATACTGTCACTTCCATCCTATCCAAGATGATCTCTTCTATCTCAAGATAAAAAGTTTTCGTCCAAATCCTATTAATATTTCACTTCCTAAGAAAGATCATGACACCTCTTCCATACTTCCTTGTGATTCCATTCAAAATCAAGAGCTTAACACCCTTAAAATGGAATACAATGATCCCCTTCCAAGTTAATATCAAAGTATCCCTTCATCTTCTTATCCACCGTAATATCCCATCATCTCTCCATATCCATGTCCTAATCCTCCATGTCCCCCACAAGATCATATCTCGCTAGATGATCTCATTAACCCTTCTATTTAACTTTAAGATCTCATTATTCCTCATAATCCCCCTCATGATCCTAACATCTCTATGCAAGTTGTTTATCAACCACTTACATACCAAATTGGTTCCTTCACTTTCATCTGGTCCAATCTATTTCATGGTCCTATTATTTCTTCCATACCATATCCACCTCAAAATAGATTCATGTTTTGTTTCCAAAGCAACAAGTATCCCATTGGTAGAAAAAATGTCAAAGCATGCATCATCGAGGCAAAGGGTTATGCCTCCATGAATAAGGGATATTAGAACCCATCTATATAAAATCTAATCCTGATTGCCATGGCCTTGACTGCACAAATCACTCTCAAGACACTAGTATCTTAGTTAAAACCCACATCCCTTCATCTAAATCCAAACATACATCTTCCCCTTCATCCATTACATCCATCATGGGTCCTTATGTCCCTCCATCCACTGCTCAAACTATTCAAATCTACCCTTTCATAAATCAAGATCAATAAAGGCACACATATTTAAGCCTTCCAACCATCTACCTATAATAATCTATCCAAAATGCCTCCATATCATTTCTATCCACCCATGAATCTCATTCCTCTCAAAAGTAATTTGGGTGTCAACCATAAATCCATGAGTCCAAAAATCCACATGCCTTCAAGGATCAACATGTCTCATCTAAAAGACATGTCAAAAGAAAGAAAAATATGATTCAAAGGAAAAATGAAATATCCAAAATTCTACAAAGGACCATTAAGCCAAAAGAAAAATAATAACCCATGAGGATCCATAAGATGCTTGTAGAAGTAATGCATTCTAAAGAACCACAGAGAAAAGAAAAATTAAAAATCTATATGAATTCCTAAGTTGCTCGTAGAAGAAATGCATTCTGAAGAACCTCAAAAGGAAGAAAAATAAAAATTAATGTGAATTCTCAAGCTTCTCATAGAAGCGCAACATCTTAAGTAAAAAAAAGTTGGCATCCAAAATTTATATCCTTCCTTCTAAACATCTTCATCTTTCAAGTCCATTTTGGGTCTTTATGTCCCAAAATCTGCGTCCACTCCTCCATCAAAATCCCAAAGTCCAAAATCTTATTTTCCTCCACCACTGTAGCACCCATCAAGGTGTGTGTCAATATTGTTGTTTCCTACATTCACATCCACTCAAAAACAAGTCTTCTTATACTCCATCCATTATCCAACACCTATTTTCTCTCCTATCCAATTATTTGATTAATTCAGTACCCATTTCCATCCAATCATCCATTTTACCCCCTTGTTCATCACCCTACCAATGCCTTTAAGTATACCATTAATAGCCATGATTTATTCTAGCATATCTTTATTGATGGTATCATCTATTGAAAAAAATTCTTGATTCCTCCCTCTATCCCCTATCATGCATCCATTATCTTCTAAGAAAGTGAAAAAAGTCAGAAAAAATAAAAAAGAAATAAAAGAAATGAAAAAAAGTAAAGAGAAATAATTCACCCTCTAATGAAAACCTGACATACAGGCGCTTCAGGAGAGTACCATGATGAAAACTTGGCATAATGGTGTCATGTGTAATACATCATCCTCTTTCTTTCTATACTTGGGGACAAGTTTCCTCCATATTATGCTATCATATCCTTCCTAGCACATCATCCCTTATCATTTATCCCTCATATCCATCATCCTATCTACATCCATATTCTCATTTCCACCATTGATGGGGAGATCTAACTCACAAGAGCTTCCTTTCTCTTCTCTAGGCCCATCCTATGACCTTACTAGGGTACTTATCTCTACCCTAACCAGAGGACAGTTCTTTGGTTCCTCTACTTCAACTAGATCTCTCCAACAACTTCAAACTCTCCACAATCCTTCACAAGTCTATTGTGCATCCATAGGTCCAATCAACGTAACTATGCTCCCAAACTGTTCTTGGAAATAGAAATAGGTGTTCACAATATTTCCCCTACACTCTCAATCAATCTTGACTCATTTTGATAGGCTCTATCTTATTCTTCCCATTGAGTTCATTCTTTCCTAGTTTCTAGGCCGTGTAGCCTTTTTAGCCCAATTAGGCCTCCCAAAACTTATAATCTTGGAATACCTTCCAATCCACCTTAAAAACCCACCAAAATGACTATGGATTCTTTCTAAGGACCTCCTAGGCTTCAATATTTCCTAGGTCTTAGGTCTCCAAAGTGTCCATACATAGGACTTTCAGCAAACCCCAATTTTTAAGGGTTTCTAGGGCATGTAGACCAGTATGTTCTCTTTTGCCTCCCAATGTGTTCTAATGATCTTCTTTGCACTCCTCATGTCATACACATGTCCATGAAACTTTCCCCTACACATCTCCACTCGAGATTGGCACAAACCAATCCATTAAACAAGACTTCTTGCCTCTGCAAATATACAAACTCCTAACCGGATACCTTTGTACTCGCCTAGGGCCTACACACAATAATAGCTCCCCTACATAAAATTAACCCTAGAGCCATATTTACACCATGTACATAGTTCCCTTCTTGATTCCAAATGTCCATTGAGATTCAACCACGGGAATTCAAGAAGGAGCCATATTTACATGGTTAACACTTATCAGGACAACGAACCAGAAGAAACTAAAGAATTTACAAAATGAAAAATAAATGCACCAAATTCTCAAATCAACTCCACAAAGCTTAATTACATAAAAATAACTAACACTTCAAAGAATTATAGTATACCATTCAATCCGTTAGGGTTGGATGATGGCTAAAAACTAGTCTTTGTATCACCAAAATAGTGCTTCCACTAAGTCAGTCCGTACAATCTGACAAACCACCCTTTAATTAGAGTTTGGGTAACCTTATATAGTTTATCCTCATGTGTTTATACCCCAAGTTTGGGATTTAGACCCATTTAATTCCAAATGCAACATCCTAGGAAATGTTGTCATGACAACTTTGCAAAGTTACAAAGTTGTCATGAGCAACTTTTGCAATTTTGCCTTACAACTACTCTAACTTGCTCAAATTGATCCAAAATAACTCTATTGGATCCCAAATCACTAAAAAAAAAACAACATATGCCCCTCCATTTTGGGGTCTTGGTCAATGTTTGACCAACTTTGACTCTTCTAGGTCTTAAGAAAACAATGAGACTATACCCTATTAGATCAAACCAAAGACATGACCCTAAAGACTCTTACTTACAAAAAAAAACCAAAACACACATGGGACTTTATCATTAGTCCTTATTTCCATGGTGGTTGGCTAGAACAACCTACAAGCCAAAATTGTATAGGATCAAACTAGGACCCTAAGGTGCTCCTGCACCATTCTCCCCTTGCAACAAGAAATTTAGGGTACCTGAGGTGTGATGAGCTCTATGTTGATGCCATGATTCTTGAAATCACCCTCCTTTATCCAAGTAGCCTCTGATTAAGGTTGGTGCTCCCACTTGATTGGATGCTCCATGTAGGTTTTGTTCCTAGTCCTCTTCTTCACTCTAGAATCTATAATTCTCTTAGTTTGGGGCTTAGTTTGGATAGGTACACCAAGTCCTTCTACATCATCTACCATGTATGTACTGTACTCCTACTCTGTGACATCAAGGCCTTTGTATTTGATCAAATTTTTCACATTGAAGATAGGAGAAATGGACATCTCCTTGGTTAAATCCACTTTGTAGGCATTGGAGCCATACT
Organism: Thuja plicata; assembly: GCA_018584345.1. NCBI lineage: Eukaryota > Viridiplantae > Streptophyta > Pinopsida > Cupressales > Cupressaceae > Thuja > Thuja plicata. The sequence goes on along the minus strand of MU226061.1, from coordinate 160,681 downwards.
TAGCCAACACCTTACATGGACCAATCCTTTTCATTTGAATTTTACTTGGTATGCCTTTTTGTAGTCTAGCTTTGTTCAAAAACACCATCACCAAGTGTCCTATCTCAAACTGTAAGTCTCTTCTCCTTTCATCCACTTTAGCTTTAAGCTTCTGATTAGCCTTCATTAATGTCCTTCTCACCTGCTCATGGACTTCTCTTGTTGACTAAGAAAAGTCATCTGCATGTCCATTGATCCCTTCATAACCTTTTAAGTCCCTAAGCTCAAAAATACCTCTTGGATTTAAATACACAACTTCAAATGGACTCTTACCAGTAGTCATGTTTGTACTATCATTATAACAAACTTTGCTTGAGGGATGACTTTTTCCCATCATTGCCCATACTCCTTGGCTAGACACCTTAGCAAATTACCAAGTACTCTATTAATTAATTTTGTTTGTCCATCTGTTTAAGGATGACATGCAGAGCTATGTGCCAAGTTGGTTCCCAATATTTTCCAAAGTGTTTTCCAGAAGTGCCCCATAAATTTTGCATATCTATCTGATACAATATTGGTTGGAAAGCCATGTATCCTTACTATTTCTTTAAATAAAAGATGAGCAATATGACTAGCATCATGATTTGTTTTACAAGGAATAAAATGACACATTTTATTAAATCTATCTACTACCACAAACACACTATCCAAGTCAGTTGGTGTTTTAGGTAGCCCCACTATAAAGTCCATACTTATGCACTCCCAAGGCCTATTAGGGATGGGCAATGGTTGATAGAGCCCTGCATTTGAAGATGTTTCTTTTTCTTTTTGACATACCCCACATTGCTCAACATACCTCCTTACATCCTTCTGCATTTTAGGCCAATGATAAAATCTCTCCACTAGATCTAGGGTCTTGTTTAACCCAAAGTGCCCATGCAAACTTCCATTATGTTTCTCTTGAATAAGGTTATCCCTCATGGAACCCCTTGGAACACAGTTGTTTCCCCTTAAATAGTAAGTCATTATGCAATGTATAGTCAACATACTCACTATGGAAATGGTTATCAAAATCAGTGCATACCTTGTAAATCTCTAATAAATTTGCATCTCCTTCATATAGATCCTTGAATCCTTAAAATCTTATGCTCTGCAGCTGTATTTCTTGGACAGTGAGCAATCTCCTACTAATTGCATCTGCAACTTTGTTGTTCACTCCCTTCTTATGCTTGATTGTAAATGTGTATGACTGCAGAAACTCCATCCACTTTATGTGTCTCAAACTGAGATTCTCTTGTGTATTGAGGTAGCTAAGAGCTTGGTTATCTGTGTATACCACAAATTCTTTTGGCAACAAATAGTGCCTCCACTTCTTGAGAGCTTTAACCAATGCATAAAGCTCCAAGTCATAAGATAAATATCTAGACTTTTCCTCATTTAACCTTTCACTAAAGAAGGCTACTAGCCTTCCTTCCTGACTTAGGACTACACCCACTGCTATATTTCTAGCATCACATTCTACAATGAACAATTTGTCAAAACTTGGCAAAACAAAAATGGGTTGTGTGGCCACTTCTTTCTTCAATCTTTCAAATCCTTCATTGGATTCCTTGGTCCATATGAACTTTGTCTTGACTCCACCCTTTATAGTATCTCAGACAGGTGCACAAATTTCACTAAAACTTCTCACAAACTTCCTATAAAACTGAGCCAATCCATGGAAGCTTCTCACTTCTGTCCCTGTTTTTGGAGTAGGCCAGCTTAAGATTTCTTCAACCTTGCTTTTATCCATTTTTAGATCACCTTGGGAAACTACAAACCCTAAATAGATAATTTCTTGTTTCATGAATTCACTTTTCTCAAGGTTAATGGTTAGCTTCTCTTCTTGACTCCACCCTTTATAGTATCTAGGACAGGTGCACAAATTTCACTAAAACTTGTCACAAACTACCTATAAAACTGAGCCAATCCATGGAAGCTTCTCACTTCTATCCCTATTTTTGGAGAAGGCCAACTTAAGATTTCTTCAACCTTGCTTTTATCCATTTTTAGATCACCTTGGGAAACTACAAACCCTAAATAGACAAGTTCTTGTTTTATGAATTCACTTTTCTCAAGGTTAATGGTTAGCTTCTCTTCTTGGAGTTTCTTCAACACAATCTCTAGGCATTTCATATGCTCTTCTTTGGTTTTACTAAAGATTAGGATATCATCTAGGTAGACTACTATAAATACACCTATCTAATCCTTCAAGACTTCATTCATGACCCTCATAAATTTACTAGGTGCATTTGTAATCCCAAATGGCATTACTAACCACTCATAGAGTCCCTCTGTGGTTTTAAAGGCAGACTTCCACTCATCCCCTTATTTCATCCTAATATGATAATATCCACTCTTAAGGTCTATTTTTGAAAAGTACTTAGCACCCCAAGACAATCCATCAAGTATTCTATTCTAGGAATAGGAACTCTATACCTAATTATTATCCTATTTATTGCCCTAGAATCAGTACACATCCTCCACTTACCTCCCTTCTTAGGAGCCAATACCACTAGAACAACACATGGGTTGATGCTCTTTCTTATTAGACCTTGGTCCAAAAGCTCTTGAACTTACCTTGCAATCCCCTTATTTTGTTCTGGTGTCATCTTGTAAGTAGCTTTGTTAGGTAATGATGTCCCTGGCACAAAATCAATCTGATGACTGATTGCCCTTTGTGGAGGTAGTGTAGATGGTGTCCCATCACATATGATGTCTTTGAATTGATCCAATATTTGTCTAACTTCTGTAGGCATAGGTGTCTGATTGGGTGTCTCTTTGTCCTTTGGTTTTACCAAGATAGCATAACCAACCCCATCTTCTTCCTTCATGTCTTTTAAGAATTCTTTTCCACTCATTAAGAGTGTGTTGGTGTCCTTCCTTTCCATTATATCTTCCTCTATCAAGGACTGAATCTTATAAGTGAATCCATTCTTCTTGAATGAGTACTTGTTCTCCTTGCCATGGTGGACTGCTTCTATGTCATACTACCATGGTCTTCCAAGCAAAAATTGTCAATCATCCATTGGTAGCACATCACAAAGTATCTTGTCCTGATACTTCCCTATGGTGAATTCAACCCATACTTGTTTATTGACCAATATGTTTTGCCCCTTGTTCAACCAATTTACTTTATACGGGTTAGCATGGGGTATCTTGTTAAATTTCAACTTTTGCACTGCCTCCTCTGAGATCACATTATCTATTGACCCTGAATCTATGATGACTCTACACAAATTGTCATAAATCTTTCACTTCACCTTAAAGAATGCTCTCCTTTTTTTTGTTCTTCTTTGTTAGGTTCTTTTATCAAGATCCTCCTAAGCATTAGGTTCTCTCCCTTCTCTGAATCAAGACTTATCTCAGAGTGTTTAGTATTGTCTTCTTCTTGCACATATGCAATTTTATTTTCTCAGTGTGAAGATGTTGGCTTATGTGAACACCTATAGGTAGGGTGACCCAATTGTCCACAGTTATAACATTTCATTGAAGCAAAATGTGAGATTCTTCCAAAACTACCATATCTACCTTTTCCACCACTGTGATAACTTCTTCCTCTACCATAGTTACCTCTATTGCTTGGCTCATTTGTTTACTAAATGAGCTTGGAGTCTCCTTGACCTCTAGTTTCATTGCTTCTTCCACTAGAACCCCCTCTATGTCCTCCTCTAGATTCTTTGTCTCTTCCTCCACCCCTAGAGCTCGAATCTTGCTTCTTAATTTGTAAGTTTTTCTTCCACCTTAAGGGCCATTTGGAAATAGCCATGGATAGTAATTAGGGTAAAGAGGCTTAGTTCCTCTTGAATGTTCCACCTAATTCTATTGAGATACCTAGCTACTTTGATGCTTTATATCTCTTGTACTCTGTGTATGCACCCTAAAATTGTTGCCTAGACTTTGGGCATCATTTCTCAATTTATCAAATCCCTGAATCAATATTTTCAAACATCAACAATATCAATTATATCAATTTTCTTGATCAAATCATAATCAATTCAATATTTCCTAAGGTTTGAGCCTTATTTAATTTAAAAGAGAAAAAATAAAAATATTATTTAATTAAGAGAACATGCT
>MU226061.1:133520-154112 GCA_018584345.1 Thuja plicata | reverse complement strand
TTTACTAGCAAGGTTATAGGCTTAATAGCTCTAGCTGAGAGCATTCTAAAAACCCTTGCACTCCATGCCTAGGGAGCTATGGATCGATATTTGAGGCCTCATTCTTGAGCAACCTTGAATGGAATGACTCATAGAAGTGTGACAACATTTATGCACACACTCTGGACCTAAGGCATAATTTTTGAAACTCTTTTGTGTAAGCAGCCACATCTAAGTCCTTTTGTCTAAGATTCTATCTCTTTTTATGGATTTGGATGTCATAATTCTCTGGTAGGTAATTTTCCTTTACCTTAGCCACCATAGCCTTCCAATTGACTATTGGCTTCTACCCTTCTCTTTCTCTTTCTTCTTGCAAGAACTTACACCAAGTTAGTGCTTGTCCTCTCAATCTTCATTTAGCTATCTTTACCTTTTGTGCTTTTGTAATCCCTTCACATTCGAAGTGATTCTCCATGCCTTCAACCCATTCCATCACCAATTCTGCATCCATTCGGCTAGAGAACACAGGGATACCTTCTAGTGCTTTGCCACTTAGTTCTATAAGGGATTTGAGGAAGGGTTCCTCAGGTAATGGAGGGTCTGGTTTTGGTTCTACATTCTCTTCAATCTTATTCTTTCCTTTATTTTTATCCTCTTCTAACTATTCTTTCACCTTACTTCCAGGCTCTGCAAATTCTTCCAATTTGTGTTTCATTTCCTCCATAACTTCTTCTAGGAGTCTATTCTTTTCTTTCTATTCTAACAAATCTCTTGCCAACTCTGCATTTGTCACCATGGTGCTCTCACCAATTGATTCACTCACATCTAGCATGCACACTCACTTCCTAAGTGTTTAAATGGCTCTGATACCACTTTGATGGGGAGATCTAACTCACAAGATCTTCTTTGCTCTTCTCTAGGCCCTCCCTATGACCTTACTAGGGTACTTAGCTCTACCCTAACTAGAGGACACTTCTTTGGTTCCTCTACTTCAACTAGATATCTCCAACAACTTCAAACTCTCCACAATCCTTCACAAGTCTACTGTGCATCCATAGGTCCAATCAAGGTAACTATGCTCCCAAACTATTCTTGGAAATAGAAATAGGTGTTCACGGTATTTCCCCTTCACTCTTAATCAATCTTGACCCATTTTGATAGGTTCTACTTAGTTTTCCCAACGAGTTCATTATTTCCTAGTTTCTAGGCCTTGTAGCCTTTTTAGCCCAATTAGGCCTCCTAAAACTTGTAATCTTGGAATACCTTCCAATACACCTTAACAACCCTCCAAACTGACTGCGGATTCTTTCTAAGGACCTCATAGGCTTCAATATTTCCTAGGTCTTAGGTCTCCAAAGTGTATGTACATAGGACTTTCAACAAACCCCTAGTTTTAAGGGTTTCTAGGGCATGTAGACCAGTCTGTTCTCTTTTCCTCCCAATGTTTTCTAATTAACTTCTCTGCACTCCTCATTGCATACACATGTCCATGAAACATTCCCCTACACCTCTCCACTTGAGTTTGGCACAAACAAACAAGGCTTCTTGCCTCTGCATTTGTGCAAACTCCTAACCAGATACCTCTGTACTCGCCTAGGGCTTGCTTGCAATAATATCTCCCCTACATAAAATGAACCCTAAAGCCATATTTACACTATGTACAAAGTTCCCTTATTGATTCCAAGTGTCCATTGAGATTCAACCACGGGAACTCAAGAAGGATCCATATTTACATGGTTAACACTTTTCAGGACAATGAACCAAAAGAAACTAAAGAATTTAAAAAATGACAAAGAAATGCACCAACTTCTCAAATCAACTCCGCAAAGCTTAATTACATAACAAGAACTAACACTTCAAAGAATTACAGTAGACCATTCAATTCGTTAGGGTTGGATGATGGCTAAAAACTAGTCTCTGTATCACCAAAACAGTGCTTCCACTAAGTCAGCTCGTACAATCTGACAACCCACCCTTCAATTAGGGTTTAGAAAACAATGAGACTAGACCCTATTGAATCAAGCCAAAGACATGACCCTAAAGACTCTTACTTACAAACACACACCACAACATACATGGGACTTTATCATTAGTCCTTATTTCCCTGGTGGTTGGATAGAATCACCTACAAGCCAAAAATTGTATAGGATCAAACTAGGACCCTAAGGTGCTCTTGCACCAGTAGAGATATTTACAAGCATCATACATCCTATATGCTTCACCTTATCCATACCCTTCAGTCCATACCCCTTACCTTATTCATTTTTTTATCTTGCTTATTCTATCCATATCTTATTTAAATCTTATCCAATCAACCATGGTCAAAACTAAGGACATAAAATGCAAAACATGTTTAAAAAAACCTCTTCAAAAGTTAATTATTGAAGACCACATGAAATTTAGTACATCATTCCATTACCATATCTTGTCATGTCCAATCCCTTATCTTGGAAGAATATATTTAATCCCATTACTGATAGTACCTCACAGATTAAATTAGCTATGATGTCATAATAAGCTACCTTCATCCTTCATTCATCCCTTTATATCCCACCAATTCATTCATCCATTAATAATGTTTATGTCTTACTATACATTTGGGGCAAATAAATACATCTTGCTTGAAAATTATCTTAAAAAATCTCTAAATTTTTTTTCAGAAAATACTAGAAAAAAATCTAAAAACATTGAAATTCTACAAAATGGCAAAACATTTACCCCAGAAAAAACCTAAAAAATGGAAAATAAAAAAAAACATCATTTCATCAATAAACAATCCCTTGCAAAGATAGATATCAGAGTAGACATGGATGGAAAACACACAAAATAGTGAGCTTAATGAATCATGCAACAACATACAAACTATCCATCAAATCAGCAATCAAACTTTTCCTATCAAATAATAACATTAATCCCTATCAACCATCATCTATCTTATACAATGTGCAATATACTCAAAACTGAATTGAATCTGTCATAGTCAAGGTACTTCTTTAATGAAACTAGACATCATGTTCAAAACACAAACAATCAACTTTGATAACAAGATCGGTATGGTTGTTGACTCACTTGGTCCAATGAGTCTTATCTTTCATTGATTTATCCTCTGACATGTTCCTATTCTACTCAAGTATGTCCATTACTGATTAGAGAGGCAAGGATGCTTCATGGTAATGTAAAATCCTAAATTATAAGTACCTATAATTAGATGCTCAATTAGGCGCCATTTTAGCATGTATGGGCTCCTACATTGATTTTTGGTACTCCAACCTTGATTCTACTCTCCATTTTGATAGCCCCAATTTAAACTTTATTTATTTATTTATTTATTTTGGGGGGGAATGGGTTGAATTAGTTGGACCCTATAAACCCTCCAAAATTTGAATTGAAGGTTGGGCTCAATGGTTAAGCAGGAAATCCAAATCCCCATCGGCCCTCTTCGAGTTTTGCGCTCTAAAATGCTTGTGAGGGGTATATAAGAAATATACCTTTCCTCATTTCAACATCTACAATAATATCATCTCCATACACACTCAAGATTTCATAGGCATTCAAGATCTAAGCTCAAGCAGTCAAGCATTCGAGCATTCTAAGGTGGATATTAAGAATTCCAAAGTGTTTTCAAGGCAATCTTCTCCATGGATCATGCTTCTCTCCCTCATTCAAGGCTAAGTAAAGGAGTCCACATCAAGGAATAAGATCGTAGCACAAGCATCTATCTACATACATCCATTCAAGCATCCATTTACATTCAAGCTTTCAAGTCTTCAATTCTTCAAGTCATTCTTCTCTCTCTCCATCAAGCATTGTGGAAAAATACAACATCCATTACACAATACATGTCCTTCATGATTTCCTTTTAGGTTTTTTTGTGGGGTCCAATCTGTCGCATCAAATTCTTGTGATCACATTGAAAGAAGCATTTACATTGCCATAATATAGTACACTTCAATAATTAGATCTAGCCTCTACTCTATGTAGCATTCTTTCATTTATTTCATTTCATTTCAAGGGTGATTCCAAATTGGGTTTTGACTGAGGAAAACCCCTCTCTACACAAAAATTACCTTCTTTTTTTGTGTGAAGAAACAATTGTTACTTGCACTCGGATCATATTTGGGAAGTTCAGGATCTTGCAGATAGTCTACAATTGAAAATAGTGAGAAGTGTAAGGAATAGGTCAACCCACTTGGCTTATTCCTGAGAACAAGTCGACCTAGTTGACCTAGTCCCTCCAGATCCTCTTGAAATTTATTTTCTAAGTTAGTTGCTGCCTTAGGGCTCTATTTTTTGTTAGAAAATTGGGTTATCTTCTTTCTATCAGTCTGTGCATCCTAAAACTCACTATTTCCTCGTATCTAGCCTTTAATCTTGCATTATCCAATGACATTTACCTTTAATCAGCCCTCAGTTATAGTAAAGGATCATTGCACCCGCCAAATGCTTAAGTCCTCTTGAACCTAGTGGGTTGTCTTCCTTCTGAATGTTCCATAGGAAATAAGATCAACCCCATTAATCCCTATTTCTTATTGTACAGGTCCTTGTTTTCATTATTTGTTTGTGGGATGTTTTTTTATGAATTTCTAAGGCACATGTATTTTGGGTGTCTATGTTGGACATTCATTCAATAAAGATCCAATGCAAATCCAAGACCATAAATAATTATTCTTGTGACTATCACACATACCTTAACCCTTAACATATAGCATTTATAATGGATGGAAATATTCCTTTTTTGCAATGTGTTATTCAATGTAAAGATATAACATCATCACCTTGGGTTTCTATGCCTTGGTGTAAGGATATCCATTTGCAACATAATAAAGTTCTATGATAATAAACGTGAACTAATGAAAGCTCAAATCTCAATCCATTTTTCAGATCAACCTATCTATTCCTCACTTCTTATTAGCACTCTCTTCTAGATAACATTTATTCAATCAATCAATTAGTCAATCTTATCAATCAATCAATTTTGCAATCATCTCATTCTATATATGATATCTGATCAATTGGGCATATCTACATCTAATATTGATCAACCGATATCTACAATCGACTAAAATATTTCACTTCTTACTAACAATTATTCTCTTTCGTTTTATTTCCTCTTACATCTAACATTGTTCTTCTTTCTAGAGATAATTCATTTCTTTCATGCATAAATAATCTCTCAAGGGGGCATATTACCTCCATCTCTTAGTCCACTAGGGTATGATCTTTCATTTTTTTAAGGCAATGCTCATAATCACATTTTTTGAAAGAGGGGCAATAAGTAGATACTAAAAATCATCCAAGGTCGGTGACCATGCTTTTTGCTAATATTTCCTCTACATCAATTGAATAATCTTTATTGCTTTGTTGATGTTGTGCATTTCTTCTCTTGATTAAATAGTTTTAATTATTTAATTAATGATTACATATGTCTTCTAATATGATTATTTTATATCTTCTAATCTTATTATTCTATGTCAATTTATCCTATATCAATCAATTGGCCTCTTTGATTAAGTAATTTTGTCCACTTTTTAATCCCTCTTCTTGGCATCTAGTTGCCTTAACTTGTCCCTTTGGATTAAATGATTTTTTAAAACTATTTAATCCCCTTATCCTAAGTTTCTTCTAAGGGAAAATAAATATTTGTATTTAATTGTCTCTTATCATTAATTTCCATGAATTAATCAAATTTTAATTATTTGATTCCTAATTACTAATTGCTAATATGCGGTGGAAATTAGTAAATTTATTTATTAATTTGCCTCCACTTAACTCTTCTTCCTTCCATTTTTCTCTCCACTTCTCACTCAACCTACCAAATTGTCCTCTCCACTTATCTCCCTCGCTTTCTAATTTATCTACCCATTTAACTCTTCTCTCTTTCCCACTTAACTCCTCCTTTCCTCTACTTTCAAATGGTGTCTTTTGTTGAAAACAAATACTTTCCAATATTAATTTCATCTAACTCGTATTCGAATGATATATATGTTAGGATTGAAGAACACTGAGAGGGTGGGGGGTGAATTAGTGTTCCCACAGACATTCAACCACAATTTGCACATCAATGAAATCAACACAACTGAAAGTAAACCATAACACAACAACCATAACATTATAACACCATAAATTTTTATTGTGGAAACCTTGTTAGGGGAAAACCCATGGTGGGGATGGAACCCACAAATGTTTTACTTCTGTAGAAATAAAATGCCTTGTTAAGGGTGAAAGTACATAAGAGGGGAATGCACATGCATTCAGGCTTATAGCCTAGAAGTTACTCCTCAATAACAAAAACCAACAACAAGGCTCATTGCCTTAGCAATGTGATACAAAAGATATAGGACTTACAGTCCAATTCATGAACTAACAAACAATATCAAGTATGCTAATACAATTCCAGTGAAGTGTATAACTGGTCAATTGACAGGTGAACTTCCGAATGATGTTCCTTTAGTCATTTGTTACATTCCTTTATCATATCCAACCTTTTCATCACTCTCTCATACCTGATCCATCTCAAAAACTTGATATTATATATCAACTATTTCTTAACATTGTTAGCCATAAGAACAAAATGAGTAGCATATAGTGTGTCGGCCAAATACCTTATCAAATCTTCATTCTAACCCAAAACATAGAGTGTACATAATGTACCATATTAACTCTAACTCCTCCATCGATTAAACCAATTGTACCATTGATCTGATAGGATCATTGTACAATCTAGTGATCAACTATCTATGTCTTTGTCTCCAACATGTCAACTCGATACCCAACAAATTATAACTCCATCAAATATCAACATCAAAATATTTGATCATAAACATAGGTAGTGATAACATATGTGAATCATCTTCTGAAATCTCACATCAAAATTCTATCATGTGTGTCTGTATCGATCTCAATACCAAAACGGTATCACTATGCCAGTAATTTTGGACTTAGCCAAATTTACATTCTGTCCTTCGGTATCACAAAATTGTGCAAGCCAATCATCTACAAGATGCGTAGTTGTCATCAACGCCAAAGGGGGAGATTGTTGGTAAGAGACACTAATGGAGAGATTATATGTTTTCGTTGATGGAAACTACACATCTTGCAGATGATTGGCTAACACAATTTTGTGATACCGAAGGATATAATGTAAATTTGGCTAAGTCCAGATTTACTGGCACAATGATACAGTTTTGGTATTGAGATCGGTATGGACACATATGATAGAATTTTGATGTGCAATTTCTGGAGATGATTCACATATGTTATCACTATCTATGTTTATGATCGCAAATTTTGATGTTGAGATTTGATGGAGTTATAATTTGTTGAGTATCGAGTTGACATGTTGGAGACAGAGATAGAGATAATTGATCACTAGATCATAAAACAATCCTATTGGATCAATGGTATAATTGGTTTGATTGATGGAGGAGTTAGAGATGACATGGTACATGATGTATACATTATGTTTTGGGTAAGCATGAATATTTGATAAGGTATATGGCCGACACACTATACGCTACTCATTCTGTTCTTATGACTGATAGTGTTAAGAAATAATTGATATATAAGATCAAGTTTTTGAGATGGATAAGGTATGAGAGAGTGATGCGAAGGTTGGATATCTAAAGGTATGTGATACATGACTAAAGGAACACCATTCAAAAGTTTTCCTATCAATTGATCAGTCATACACTTCAATGGAACTGCATTAGCATACTTGATGTTGTTTGTTAGTTCATGATTTGGACTATAAGTTCTATCTCTTTTATATCAGATTGCTAAGTTAGTGAGCCTTGTTGCTGGTTTTTTTAATTGAGTAGTGAGATCTAGGTTGTAAGCCTGAATGCATGTGCATTGCTCTCTTATGTACTTTCACACTTAACAGGGCATTTTATTTTTGCAAAAGTAAAACATTTTTGGGTTCCATCCTCAACGTGGTTTTTCCCCTAACAGGGTTTCCACAATAAAAATTATGGTGTTATAATATTATGGTTGCTATGTTATGGTTTACTTTCAGTTATGTTGATTTCATTGATATGCAAATTGTGGTTGAATGTTATATTTGCAGGAACATTGATTCACCCCCACTCCTCTCAATCTTCTTCAATCCTAACAATAGATTTTATTGAAAATAAAAAAGTTTATTTATTTATTTTCACTAAACTCATTTTCTCTCCATTTAACAAGTCCTCTAATTTAATTTCATCTGTCAATCACTTTGAGTCCCAAATTAATCTTATTCCTTGAATCAATCCTAATTTCCTATAAATTGTGAATTAATCCTCATAAACACGAACCACATCTTTAATTTCCTCTCATCATTATCGTATCATTATCATTATCACAGTTTCAAGTTGGTTGTGTGCACACTACAAATTTGAGAGCACCATTAGAGAAGAATAAGAAGGACAACGGAGGCCACATGAAATGGATGCAACATTGTACTTTTTTTGTGTTTATCTTGTGTTTGCATTTTATTTCATATTTCTTCATTGGTTGAGTCCGTTAGGATTTGAATTTGGATTTTGTGGTTCCTCTCATGTTCTTTGCTTTGTTTCCCATTTCCTACTTCAACAATTGACATCATTATGGAATTTGACCAAAGTTTTCATCAAGTATGTAGTTAATAAATTAATTAATACAAAAGACAACATATTAATGAGCTAAATATAACTAGAATATGTTAGAAGCATGTTTTCTATATAATGGTAAACATTATGTAAAAATCTTGTCAATGTTTATATGAGGCCTAGTATGAACTCCCAATAAACATTTGTAGACACCCTAAAATGGACATACTTGCGACCTTACATTAAAACACTAATTTTCATCTTTTAATTAATGGTTTTTAAATCATTAATTAATCATCTATTTCTTCTAAATTCATTCCCCAAATCATTTTAATCATTTCCCCAAAATTAATTAAATAATTAATTTTATTTAATAACCTTAATTAATTAATTAAATTTAATTTCCTAAAGTTTAAATTTAAATATTTAAACTTATTAATTAATTCTTCTAATTAAATTAATTTCATTAAGTTAATTTAATTTCATCCAATAATTCAATTCTAAATCCAAAAAGAATTCAATTATCTCACACGTTGAATACTTTAATTACAAAAATAAATTAAATATTCAATTAAATCCTTTCTTTAGTTCAAAAAAGAGAACTCTTGATCAGATCTGTGATTGCATGAATTCCTCCACCTACCTCTTCAGTTCAAAAAGGTAACTCCAAATTACCTTTTCAGTTCAAAAGGTAACTCATAATCAGTTGTTCAGTTAACTAAACTTTACCTCCTCTCTCCAAATTGAAGAGGTGTAGTTTACTAATGGCTTCTTCAGTTCCCTTTGATCTGAACAGTTCATCCTCTAATCTCTAGGATTGATCTCAATCGTTCATATCATTTTTATATTCTATATAATCAACCCTTCATAACCATTTGAAGGATCCAGGATTTCAAGCTTTCGTGCGCCCTTACTCTGCAGGATTCTTACTAGAGGCATTCGAAGCATTCTTGTGATCAAAATCAATATCATATTCTTGACGCTCCCAAGTCATAGACACAACCCATACCAACACTGAGCACCACACAAACAACGTTTTAGAAGGAGTGGAGAGATATAATAGAAGATTCAAGCTTTGTTGGTTTGCATTCGTTTGTATTCCTCCTTGATTGCTTGTCATTTTATTGTTCGTAGGTTCATTCTTAGTAAGTGATTGATTTCCTCATTGCAAATCAGTGCTACTAACCCTCGTTAACTCAAGATTGTGGAGCAGGATTGGATCTATACATTTTGGTGAACCCGACGTGAATCAAATGACCCAAATATCACTTGCAAACAACAACCAGAATCTCTCAGCCTCGGTCATACGGTTGCAATTTTTTTTTCATTTTTTATACGATAAATCTTGTAATTTCATAATTGTTGGAAGTTTGTCGCAATTGCTGAAAGATTGCCACAATTGATTTGTTTATTACCACAATCGTTCTTTGATATTTTGCAATTAATTTTTGGCAATTTTTGTAATCTCTGGTGAAGTTTTTTGCCACAATTGATTGATCTGTACCACAATTACCAGATGAAGAACGCAGTTGAAATCATTTACTGCAATTGCTAGAAGAAGACCGCAATCATGAAAAGTTTGCCGCAATCGACAACATCTTGCCGCAATTGCCAAAACTTTGCCGCAATTGAGGGAAGGTATTTATGTTTTGCAATTGTCAACTTCTGAAATTTTGTTTGAAATATTTAAAATATAACATTTAAGATAAGTGACATTTCTTATAGTTTAAGTTATATTTAAAATATATAATTTCAGGATGTTTGAGAGTGGTTTCAGATCTCTAGGAGTTAAAATACAAAATCTAGATTTTGGAGAATTTTAAAAATAATTAGACTTCGTCAAATTTCAAGATTCAGCATGTGTTTCTAACCTTGTTGTTTCAGCTTGTGGCGTTGGAAATGGATTTAACAAAGTAACTGAAAATTAATTCATTTATCATTTTAGTGCTTAACAAGAACATTGTATGCCAAACATCACAAATCTCACTTTTCCAATTTGGTGCTTAAAATTGACATGGTAGTTAACAAACGAACAAACGCAAAAAATATTTCAATTTGGTGCTTTTAAAATTGGACAAGCAATCTTCATCTACTTTGGGCTTAAAAATGAACACGCATGCATGTATGGATGATAGCTTAGTTCACACTTAAAATTTTGGTGCTTAATCGATTAACCTTGTGTCTTGAGTCATTGGTGCGCTTGCACAAATCTGTTAGATTCAAAACCTTTATACTTTTTTAGAAAGGCCTATCTGGGGAAAGCGCTTCTTCCTCAGAGGACGAACTTAAATCGGTAATCCTTCCGATTGGTATATAAACAAGACATGAGACAAAGCTTCATTTTATATCTAGCCAATCTTAGGTGAGGTGTGTTGAGGATAACTTGGATCAGGTGAATATCCCTAAGTAGCCAGCATGGTCAACTAGGCTCTTAAGTGAGTCACACGCGTACAAACTGATTGGATAGACTCCACGGACCCTACTACAACCCATTAATTAGAGACCTACCCATTTAACCTCCAAACAAGTACCTTATTAAAGTGAAAGGCGTTGTAGAATTTCCCCCCAAGATCCCCAACATATGTGTTCCAGGATATTGTGTTAGTGAAAGAGATCTTCACTAGTACGGTAACAATATCTGGCAATGACAAAAACATGGGTGCCTACATCATGGACCTTCATATCCTAGTAGTGTGATGATTATTCTGTGAGCCAACGAACATCTAAGCATTGGGCCTATAATATTGTATCTTGCAGCCAAGTTTGACCTAGATTAATCTGTTTGTCTTTGTTTCAAACCCGTGTTTAGAGCTAGAAAACATTGTGTCTATTGTGCTTGTTGTGTGATCAGTTTCCAAAAATGCAAAACCAACATTAAAAACTGTCAAAATGAGTCGAACATGTTCAAATCAAGGTTGTCAACAACAAACCTCTTCTACAATCAGAACCCTTGTTCCAAAAAATCACTTTTTATCAGATAGATTCACCAAATTTGAGATCTTTTTTAGACTGCCTTCTTTTGCCGCAATTGCCCGCATCTTGTCACAATTGATAGAGTTTTATTGTAATCAATCCCTTCATTTCCATAGTTGATCCTTTTATTTCCGCAATCAATGATCATTTACCGCATTCAATCTATCATTATGTCGCATTCAGTGGAAGTTTTCCACACTTCACCAGCAAACCTGAACATTTGTTTTTACTTGAAAAGCTTTGAAATATTCCCCATCTCGTGTGAAAGATTAGTGTCCACATCCTAGGAAAAAACAAAGAATATTGTGTGAATCTTTGAACATCTAAGATCATTTCTCTTTGACAGCTCGACTATTGTTTAAACATTGTTAATTCAAAAGTTTGGACTAGATTATCTTGATCTCATTATCTCAACTTCATCAATCTCTATCAGCGAATTTGTCTCATCTAAGACAACAATCAGAATCAATATCTTACATCACCAAAATCTTAGATCAAGAGAAGTCAAAATTTGTCCCTAGAATTACCCTTGTCAAACATAACTCAGACTCTCCTCGAGAATTTATCCTTTTTTTGTTTTCTTTATATCACTTATTTTAGTTCAAAACCTAAACAACATAATGTCTCTCAGACCCTATGGAGGACCTTATACTAGGTCGAAGGCTAGACTAGAACTCAACCCGATGAATCCTATGTTAACCAATTTCCCCCGTGGGAAAAAAGGCAAGATGATAACCCATTTACCCCATATGAAGAAGAACAAGAACCCAACTACTATGAAGACAACAACCCTCTTGTCTATTCAGAAATTTTCTCTGAGTTGGCACACGAACAATGGCAAACTAATATCCTCATGCAACAAGTGCAAGACCTGCAAAATCAGCTAGATGATATTCAAAGTCAAATTCAACCAAAGTCTTACACTATAGAGGACTTATATCCCTACCCTATAGACTATATGTCTCAGATCACATCACAAGTCAATGAACGTCCTCTCATTTCCTCAAATCCACCACCGTTGATTTCCCAAATAAACATAATTGAAAATATGTCATCCCTGGGAGACCAATCTAAATCTTTCAATATTTTAATTCAAAAACTAGTTCATAGACATCATTCTATTGTTAAGAAAGATCAAAATCATATACCCATGTCTAGAAAGGATCCATTCCAGAACAATAACATTATTGACACATCTATCTCCTATGAATAAGTTGTCCCACAAGAAGCTTCCATGTTTCCCACTAGTCCTTCGTCCCTTGAAGAATCACAAGAGAAATCTTTGACGTTCCTATCAAATGATATATCCAGTGATGAGACCTCCCAGGGGCTATCCATGATAGATTTCAATGTTAATCCCATTTACGACTCACCTATCCTAGATCTAATGCCACCATATGCTCCATTCCTAGACGAACCTAATCCAGAGAGTCCCATTCAAAATCCTTCTCCCTCATGTCAAAACATTGAACCCTTCCAAGAATCCACCATACATATTCCAATTGATACCCTATGTCAAGAGGATGATGAAAAGCATGAAGAAACAAGTCCTAAAGAAAATCAAGATCAAGATCCCAAAAATGACCAAACCTGTGTAGTTTTTGACCAAGATCTTATACTTCTAGAAACTCATGAAGATTCCACTATCCTTGTCTATCCTATCCAAGCTGATCCCCTTCCATCCCAAGAACAAAGTTTCATTCCAAGTCTTATTGACCTTCCACTTCCTATGCCTAAGCAAGATCATGACATCCTACCCATTCTCCCAAATTATTCTATCTAATGTCATGAGCAATTCACCCTTAAAATTGAGTCAAATGATCCCCTTCCAAGTCTTATGGACCTTCCACTTCCTATGCCTAAGCAAGATTATGACATCCTACCCATTCTCCCAAATTATTCTATCTAATTTCATGAGAAACTCATCCTTAAAATTGAGTCAAATGTTCTCCTTCCAAGTCTTATGGACCTTCCACTTCCTATTCCTAAGAAAGATCATGACATCCTTCCCATTCTTTCGATGGATTCCATTCACTCTCAAGAGAAAATCACCCCTAAAATTGAGTCTGATGGTCCTCTTCCAAGTCAAGATCAAAGTGTCCCTTCACCTTCATCTCCACCACAAGATCCCATCATCCCTCCAGATCCTCCTCATGATCCTATAATTCCTTCATCTACGTGTCCTAATCCTCCATCTTCTCCACAAGATCCTATTCTACCAAATGATCCTGTCATTGCTCCTATTCCATCACAAGATCTTATCATTCCTCCTGATCCCCCTCATGATCCCAACACATTTAAGCAAGTTGTTCATAAACCCCATGCATTTTAAAGGATTCCTCTACTTCCATTCGGTCTAGTCCACTTCATGATCCTATTATTTCTTCCATATCATATCCACCTCGAAATGGACTCGCATCTTGTATAAAGTATCATACTGGTCAAAGAAAGCATTATCAAGTCAAAGGGTTAGACCTCCATGAACAAAGTACATTAAAACCCTTTCATATCAAAGAAAATTCTGATGGTCATGGCCTCCATAAAAATACTCATTCTCAAGATGTTGGTACCCCTTCCAAATCCAAATCCAAACGTATACCTTCCCCTTTAGCCTTCTATCCATCTTAGGTCCATATATTCCTCCATCCACTAGTTCACAGTCCACTTCTCCTTCGCTAAATCAAGGTTTGAAAAGGCACACATCTTGGAGAACCTTCCACCCATCTAAAAATTCTCCATACGATTATTATCCATCCATGAATCAATTCCCCTTTCAAGCAATTTGGATGCCCAACATAAGTTCCATGAGTCAAGAAATCCACATGCAGTCAAGGATCAATATGTCCAGTCTAATCGACATGTAAAAACAAAGAAAAATATGATCCAAAATGACAAATAAATGTCCAAAAGGCCACAAAGGCCCCTTGAGAAAAAATAAAAGTCAAAATCAATATGGGTTCCTAAATATATTGTAGAAACAATGCGTTCTAAGGGCCCACAAAAGAATAAAAAATCAAAATCCATGTGGATTCCTCAGAAGCTTCTTGAAGCACAGTATCCCAAAGAAAAATCCAAGTTTCCATCCAAAATTTCTATCCATCCATTTAAATGTCTCCAACCTTCCAAATCCATTTTGGGTCCTTATGTCCCAAAATTCATAAACCATTCCTCCATTAAATCCAAATTCTCATTTTCTTCCATGAAATCCAAAATCTCTTTTTCCTCCATCAATCCATCACCCCTCAAGGTGTGTGCCAATGTTGTTCTTTCCCACATATCCATCCAATCAAAATCAATTCTTCTTGCAATCCCTCCATTATCCAACACATATATTCCAGTCTTCCATCCATCCTATTGTCCAATCCTATGCATAAACCATTACCCTATCCCACTTCATCCATTTTATCCCCCTTTTCCATCACCCTATCAACATCTTTGAGCATACCTTCAATAGCCATGATGTATTGTAACACATATTACAAGGTTATAATTTGAAGAGAAAGATTCTTAAGTCCTTCCTCCATGTCCTATCATGAGTCTATTATCTTCCAAAAAAGTCAAAAAAAAAGAAAGAAAAAAGAAAGAAAGAGAAAAATATTCGTTCACTAGTGAAAACCTGGCAAACAGGCACATTGGGCAATTACCATAATGAAAACCTAGAAAATAGGCATCATGTGTAACCTATGAACCTCTTGCATTCCATAAATGGGGGCATGTTCCATCCATATTTTCTATCATATTATATCTCTTTCATTTCCTCCATTAACTTCTATCCCTCATATCCCTTATCTTATCAACATCCATATTTCCTTTTTTCCAACTTTGATCTTAACAAGGCTAGGGATCTCCCTAGAAGCATCACATGTCCTATATGCTTCATTTTTTCCACATCCCTATGGTCCATATTTCCTATCTTTTCACAGTCTTGAATCCATATCCCTTCCCCTTGTCCATTCTTGATCTTGCTTGCCCTATCCATGTCCTATCATTATCGTAACAAATCCCTCTCTTGGTCTTGATAGAAAAATACATTAAAAAATGTAAAACATATTTTCAACATCCTCTTGACATGTCCACTCTTGTCAAACACATGTAAATCAATGCACCATGTCTTTATATTATCTTGTCATGTCCAGTCCCTTATCTTGTAAATAAACATGTTATCCCATCCCGTGGATAGTCCTTGGCATCCAAACGACTTCAAGACATACTAAGAGACTTTTGACCCTCATCCATCTACTAGTTCATCCATCAATCCATAATCTCCTTGCCTTGATAGACTGGGGGCAATATGAAAAAATTCTAAAAGTCCTGAAAAAAAATCCCTAAAAATCTTAAAAAGTCATCAAAAATCCTAAAAAGAGCAAAATGTCCTGAAAAAATTAAATATTGCAAAATCTCAGCAATAAAACCAACTCTATTATGAACAAAGCGAAAGACTATCAAACAATCAATCAAATGTCAAAACCATGAGCTTCACAAGTCGACAATGGACTCATATGACTAAGTTTTATCAATAATTCAATATGTCAATCAAATCAATCAATCAATCTTCAAATCAAACTAATCAATTGTCTTACGCAGTGATGAATACGCTCAAAACCAGACAGATCAATCTTATATGGGTCATCCACTCCTGAAACCAGACACAATCAAGCATCATAAAATCAAGCAAATCAAGGAACATTAAACTATTGACTAGGTCAGTCGTGTCAATCTGTTGTCAGTTTATCTTTTGTGGTTATGTTATTATGCTACTCAAGGATACTGTTAGAGTAATAATGTGATTCCACTTATTAATTAAATCATCTTGATTTAATTATTAAGTCACTTATTATCTCTATTTCACTTAAGCTAAACTTTAGGCATATAATAATGTAATATCTAAATTTGGCTCATAAAGGATTTCTTAAGTAAGATTTGCATAATGAGATAAGAAAGAGATCCTAAGGCCAATTTTAGTTTCTTACACTTAATTATTATGATAAAAAAGATGGAAAGGTTGAAAAGAATAGTGGAGTAAGATACTTACCTCATAATATAGTAGATCTAGAAAAACTCATTTTATGAAGCCTGTATTGAGTTTCTGGAAAATCTAAAGTATGATCAGGAATCAGAACGCAGAGACAAACAAAACCCAGAAATATTTTTCCATTCCAATGCCGTCTTATGAAAAAGGTCGACCTTGACCCACAAATGTCACCCCTGACCCAATAATGTCGACCCTGACCTGCACAGTGTCAATAGAAAATCTATTTGCGGATCTTGGTAGTTCACTGAAAAGGGTATCCAAATCTAGTCTCAAATCTGTTGTTCTGTACCTACAACTCCCGAAAATAGCACCTGCAAATATCTGGAAAGAGGGGTTTTGGGGTGGCTATATAGGGTTTTTCCTTAGTCAAACCCCCATTTTGGTGATCTCCACCTCCATGAATAGCCGAATATAGAATGTATGGTGTGTGTATATTGCTCTTTTGAAAAGAGTCTTTAAACATGCAATATCAATATCTAATCTTCTAGATTAACAATCCTAACATAACATGGAAATGAGAAAGCAATGCATAGATTTGAATATGACAAAGAAAACATACCAAGCCCCCAAGGCTAAAGTATTCCTATCAACTCACAATCCATAATTGCTACCCCATGTTAATGTCCTTTGAATGCTTGAATGTTGAGAATAGTAGATCTAAAGAGAGAGCCTTCTTGCTTCAATGAAGATCCACCATAGCTTGTCCTCAAAATTTTTGATTGAAGATAATGATATGTCCTCCTAGCTTGTCCTTCTATATCATCCTCTTTCTTGTTTGCATCATCATTTCATCATGTCACCTCCCTATCTTGTTTCATCATCAAATGAAGGAAAAAGAGAGTGTTTATATAGAGATCTCAACATAGGCTTCCTAGGGCAATGCAAGGGACCCAAATTCAAATTTCACCTTGAATCATGGTCCAATCACAATCACCAACTAAGGAGGGAACATAATAATTCAAATTATCAGAGAAAACACTTCCGCATCCGAACCCAGGGACGTATTTTAAGTTTCGGACCCCGATAAGTTCCAAATTTGAAAGTGGGGACCAACACCCGATAGAGGTCTATGTCGACCTCGCCCTTGACCTAGGTCAGGGTCGACCTTGACCCTGACCTAAGGTTTCAAGCAGGTCACCAGAAAGTTTCTGAGAGATTCCCAGGTCAACCAGGGACCTAGGAAGGTGGGGGAATGTGCCCGAATGTTAAGAAGGCCTAAAGGCCTAGAGAGAGAGTAGGATGAGGCCCATGAGGACCAATACATAGGTCCTACCTAGAGAAAAGAGCCATGGAGAGGGAAATCTAGGAGGATCCACTAGGTCCTAACCCTAATTTCACCTACACATGTATAATCAAGCACAAATGCAAGTCTAATATGCAAACATACTAAATGAGGGTGCTAAACCTATCAAAATGGAAGTGCTTCTATTTTAAGATGATACAAATAATTAATTCTTTTATTAATTATTATTATGCAACCTAGATATTTCTCCTTTAGGGTTTTGATCACCTTTATTAGGTTTGATCTCTTTGTATTTTGTATTCCCTCCCTGAATGAATATTTTGTCTTTCAAAACTTTTTTGTCTCCAAGCTTTGCTTTTGTAACAGGTTATTTTGCATGCAGATGATCTTGGCTTATGAATTCTTTAAATTCTAATATGGTATCAGAGCCTTGCTGCTCCTACCCATTCCTGAGTTTTTGAAGTTTTTGGAGCTTCGAGGGTTTCAAGGTTTTTCTATGAAAAATTGTGTGGATTTGGGGTGGAGATATTTTTCGGAGTATTTTAGGCACAAACTAACCTCACAATCGTGTCTAGAATGCCCCAAAACCCCCATTTTCATATAAGGCACGTCCTATTTGGACAAATTTGAAATTTGGGCCCTATTTTTGCATGCACAACCTTTGACACGCTTTACGAGGAAAAATATGCCTCAATTTTGATACTACCTCGATTTCTGTGCTATATCGATATTGACACTGCCTCAAAATCTATGCCCAATTGCATGGAGGAGAGAGAAAATGACATTTTTAATGACTTTTTGCATTAAAAAGGGAAAAAAAAATTATTTTTTTTGTGTGGGGCCTACCCTTGCTGCCAAGCTCAGAGCTCGGCGAGCCTAGCCCGGAGCTCATGGCCGAGCCTGGAGCTCTATGCAGAACCTAGAGCTCACAACCGAGCATGGAGCTCATGTGTCGTGGCCCCCCAACATTTTTATAATATTTTTTTAAAATAAAAAAATATAAATAGGTTTTTTTGTGTTTTTTTCTTTATAAAAAAAGCATACATTTTTTTTATTATTTTTTTCACATTTTTTTTTTTTGACAAATTTGGCCAAATTTTTGGAGACAGTCCAAATTTGGGGAAATTGCCAGTTTAGTAGGGCTCCACCATTTTTGGCTGAGGTTTCTTGAGGTTCTTTTTATTTTGACCTCCTGGTAGTGTTTTGCTCATAACTTGAGCAAACAAAGGCATTTTTCGCCAAACGAGATATCAACGGAAAGCTAGTTCTGAGGGAGATCTAATTTTTCTAGTTTGCTTATTTGATTTTTCCATCTTGTAGATTTTTTTTCTTGTCAAAGTCAGGGTTCCATTTTACTCTTGTCACTATATCTTGCTCCTCCGGACTCCATTTTTTGACTTTCCCATGGCGTCGGATAGCTGGTTTTGTTCTCCTTTCTTCTTCTATGGGTCTCACACCCAGATTTTGCTCCATGTATATGTTATTTAGTTTTTTTCTTTATGGCATTCTAGTGGATATCTTGTATATTTCAGGTCTTGGGCTTGTTTCCTTTCTGAATATTGTATACATCTATTTCTGTAGCTTTTCTTGTTTGCAAATGCACTAAAATAAAGTGACATCTGATGCATGTTTGGGATCTTTACATGTTGTGCTTGGTTGTACTCGCACTATATTATAAAGTGCCATGGGGGGTTTGATGCTTGCTTTGTTTGCCATCTACCTTTTTCAACTGAGTGTTCCTTCCATGACATTAGCCTCATGATGTGTGTCCAGTGAGTGTTTCTTCCACGACACCATCCTTTATATTTGTTTGTACGTTCTTCATCATGTAGTGTTTCTTGGCAGTCTGTTTCAGTGTACCTGTCATGCCTCTCCCTGCTCAGCATTATGAGGGGTATCTCCTATTGGTTCTAATGCTTCCTTGGTTCGATGGAGTGATCTATGTATTCATTATTTGTTCCTATGTACTAGGCAGATGCAGTGGCTAGGTACCTATGCATTTCGGTGAGATGGATCATTTATCATATGGACACTCTTCTTTCATTCCTTTTTTGGAGGCATTCTTTCATCTTTGATTAATTAGCTCTTCAAGATTTGTTTACAGTCTTCTCTACTTGATCATGTTCTATTACAATGGAGGTTCTAGTAGTTATTTCTTGATAGTGTTTGCAGCTTCATGCTTTAGAGGTGTTCTACATGTTCTTTCTTTGTTCCTATTTTCTGGGACATTCTCTAGCTTGGAGGCTTCTTCTGTCCTTCACTAGGCTTCATCTCTTTTTGGAGGGGTTTTTCCCACTGGGTTTTCTCCTTTTCTCCTCTTTATAGAGATTTTTGTACTTGGGTACCTGATTAGGCCTTGTTGCTGGGACCCATTTCCCGCTTTCAATAATTGTTTCTAGGTTTTAGCTTCTCCCCGAGTTTATCTTAAGGGGGTGTTAGAGTAATAATGTGATTCCACTTATTAATTAAATCATCTTTATTTAATTATTAAGTCACTTATTATCTCTATTTCACTTAAGCTAAACTTTAGGCATATAATAATTAATTTTTTTATTAATTATTATTATGCAACCTAGATATTTCCCCTTTAGGGTTTCGATCACCTTTATTAGGTTTTATCTCTTTTTATTTTTAATTCCCTCTAATTGTTTCTAGGTTTTAGCTTCTCCCTGAGTTTATCTTAAGGGGGTGTTAGAGTAATAATGTGATTCCACTTATTAATTAAATCATCTTTATTTAATTATTAAGTCACTTATTATCTCTATTTCACTTAAGCTAAACTTTAGGCATATAATAAT
>MU226061.1:77890-97602 GCA_018584345.1 Thuja plicata | reverse complement strand
TATATATATATATATCTAATGTGTCGATACAAATACAAAATGGTGCTACTCGAGCATGATCTATCTCAAAATGGTGATATAATACAAGGATGCCAACGCATCAGATACATCCTATGATCTCATCTCTATCTATCTATCAAAATAGCCTAACTATAGCCCTCTCCCTCATCACCTAGAGGAGGTGGAGGTGGAGGTGGGGCCCTATCTGGGGGAGGTGCCATCTGCGCTCCCTCTGACCCTCTCGCATAGCTTGAAAATTGGGTCACCTGAAATGCCTCTTCTGGTACCACACATATATATGATGCATAGTAATACATTGCCTGTGCAGTCTGATGCTGCACCTCCTCCTGGGTCACCCGCAATTTCTCCCGGAGATCCTATATCTCCCTATCTCGGTCCATCAGCCTGGTATCTCACACAGCTAACTGGATAGTCAGATCCCCCACATGTCTAGTGAGCTGTCTCACTCTCTCTCGTGCTCGACACTGTGGGTCCTGCACTGCCTCCTGTGTTGTCTCCTACGCAGGTTGATCCTCCTACATGGGATCATCCTACTGTCCCTCCTCCTATGGAGGTACCTATTTCTCCTCAGATAATTATGCTGTAGTCCATCTCTAGGACTGCCTAGTACTGCCACTACTGCTGGCTCCAATAACCATCCCCATATGTCAGGTGGAGATGTCCATCTGTACTGTCCAGGGTCGAGGACCCTACTGTGCCCTCTACTATGGAGGAGGCATCGGTACCTATTGTGCCACCTATGGCTGCATGACCTGCGAAGGTACCACTTGTACTCAACCCGCTATCCCCACTGGATCAGTGAACCTCAGAAAAGGGTGCGTAATAAAGTGCTCCCTGTACTCGGCAGTCACGCTGGCATCTGCTATGTCTCTGAGGTAGCCCAACTGAATTGGGACCAATGAGTGGATATCTATCATTGTCTGCCCCTGGTCTATCGGTGTCCCCCAACCCCTCCTAACCTCATCAGCAAATTGAGAATACACTGTATACTCCTGCAAGATGTCCTGTGGGTGGCCAAACTGCCGCCATACCCGCTTCTATGGGAATCTCTCAATGACTGTGATGGTGTGACCTATCATTACACGGGAACAAAACATATGGCTCAGCTGCTCCGCTGCATCATCCCAGGCCTCGGTCAACCTCCAAGGCCTCCATATCACTGCTGCCAAATCATCGAGCTGAGCTTGCCACTAATCAACCTTACCCAGTGCGGACTGGGTAATCATCCCCTATATCTATATATGTAGGGCTCCAAGGGCTGTCTCATGTCCTTGCAAATGGGCCTGGTGATGGGAAGATGCTCCCAAGCCCATACCTATAATACAAATACGCCCGCGGCCATGCTCTTCACCTCTCGATAGGTGATCTCAGCATCTCATGATACATATGTGCCAGCATACACTAGCCCCATCCATAGTGTCACTGTTGTGCCATCATCAGCTACAACATCCTACCCCAGCCACACTCTAGACCGTGCTATCCACGGTCAAGCATCAGGTAGCACCCACAGAAGCATGCTAGTACCACTGGCAAGCTATGGGTCGCCCCATACGAACCGATCAGATCCTCCCATGGGATCGCTCTGCCCATCACAAGGTCGTCCTAAAAGACCTCTCTCAAAGTTGCTATGCCCAACTTGGGTCATGTCTCATACTCGACTCTGATCCCGACGAAAGGTATCCTCAGGATCTGATAGATGTCCTCGGGAGTAATGGTCATCTCCCCCTGTGGTAAGTAAAATGTGTTCGTTTCCAAATGGAAACGCTCGACCAAAGATCCCAGTAGTCTGTGATTAATCTGAATCTTGGGTATATCACATAGAGTGCTCAATCCCAATGTGCCTATGTGTGCCATCTCAGCATCATCTAGCTGAGATACCAATCTGCTGATCGCCAAATGATGCAATCTGAATGCTATATCTAGAAAGTCAACCTGCAAGACATGCAAATAATAGAGCACGATCAGTAATTGACAATAATCAAAGCATAATGAGATAAGAAAGCATTCAAGACATTCTATAGACATTAATGATGTTGACGGAAAAACTATTAGACGCAACACAGACTGATTTCATGCTCATTCAAACCACTTTTTCTCATGCGAGGTAGCAGAATTTTGCGCGAAGAAGTTCTTTTTCGCGTGATACTAGCGTTTCACGCGATCTTTCATGCCTGTTCATGTAAGGAAATGCCCCGTCAAGGGGTTTCTCGCACGAAATTGGGTACTCTCCCGCGTGAAATTTTGCATCGAGTGGCGTGAAATGTCATTTTTTTGCGTGAGATTTCCCTACGGGGCGTGCGAAGAAACTATTTCTTCGTGCGAAGACCCGCGACCCAAATTTTAAAAACGTTAAAAAATGAGCAAAAAATGACCGAAATGCATAAAATTTGAATTACAGAGAGGTTTGTCGACTACTTACAGGTGGTTTGTATGCTACGGGCCGGCTGTGTCTCCTCGATCGCTCGAAATGATGACTGCTGTAGGGGACCACCATTTTGTTTTCTACTTAGAGCTCCTTTCTCACAAAGTCAAAGGGTTGAAATGATTTGAAAATGACCCTTTTCATCCTTATATAGGTTTTGACCTAATTTTTCAAAGTGCTTCAGTTTGCGCAAAAATTGTACCACTACCTAATTTGACTATCTTGAATCTATATTCGTGATCGAAATCAAAATATGACACTTCTATATAGCTCAAAATCGCATTTTAAAATTTTTGGGACCGACGTGATCGGATACTTGTGCAGTCGACTTTCTGACGTCGCTTTCTTGTCAGAATATTATCATATCATCATTCTTTGAATTCTTTGACTTTTTTTCTCAAAAGTCAACTCTATTCAACTTTGGTCAACCCTAGTCAAACTTGGTCAACTAGACCTTGAAATCACTCAACATTGATTCTGACTCTTCTGAATTCTTCTGTAATCTGTTCTGAGTTCTTCTTGATCTCCGACTCAACATCTATCTACAATTTTTTTCTCTCCATCATCACTATGGCGTGTCATCTTTCTATTTCACTCCCGAGGGGGCAGGATGATTACATCATTAAATCCATTTCAATCAATCTGATCTAATTTTTAAAAGTCCTCATTGCTAGGGGCATCTCATCACTTGGGGCATGTTCAGTTTTTCGTACCTCACACTCAAAACTGGATACTCCATAATCAATAAGGGCATCTTTGTTCCTTACATCTTATCATCTTTTCAGCATTTGAGCAATCTAACTCAGATTCTTGAGGATCAAGCTTTGTTCTGGAGATGATTCTCGAAACCTATCTTTTGGGACAGGTATCGGGGCAATCTAACCCTGACTTCTGAAGGTTAAGCCTCGTTCTGGGGATAACCTTGTGAAAGATATTTATCCATCTTTTGGGACAGGTATCAGGGCAATCTAACCCTGACTCCTAAAGGTTAAGCCTCGTTCTGGGGATAACCTTGTGAAAGATATTTATCCATCTTTTGGGACAGGTATCAGGGCAATCTAACCCTGACTCTTGAAGGTTAAGCCTCATTCTGGGGATAACCTTGTGAAAGATTTTTATCCATCTTTTGGGATAGGTATTAGGGCAATCTAACCCTGACTCCTGAAGGTTAAGCCTTGTTCTAGGGATAACCTTGTGAAAGATTTTTATCCATCTTTTGGGATAGGTATCGGGGTAATCTAACCCTGACTCCTGAAGGTTAAGCCTCGTTCTGGGGATAACCTTGTGAAAGATATTTATCCATCTTTTGGGACAGGTATCAGGGCAATCTAACCCTGACTCCTGAAGGTTAAGCCTCATTCCGGGATAACCTTGTGAAATATTTTTATCCACCTTTTGGGACAGGTATCAGGGAAATCTAACCCTAACTCCTGAAGGTTAAGCCTCGTTCTGGGGATAACCTTGTGAAAGATTTTTATCCATCTTTTGGGATAGGTATTGGGGCAATCTAACCCTGACTCCTGAAGGTTAAGCCTTGTTCTAGGGATAACCTTGTGGAAGATGTCAATCTGACTAGTGTTTGGGCGATCTAACCTAGATATTGGAGGACTAAGCTTCATTCTGGAGATAGTCCTAAAACCTCTATTTACTATCTTTTGGGACAGGTATCGGGGCAATCTAACCCTGACTCCTGAAGGTTGAGCCTTGTTCTGGGGATAGTCTTGTGAAAGATATCTATTTGACCAACGTCTTGGCAACCTAACCTAGACTTCAGAGAGTCAAGCTCTATTCTGGAGATGGCTCTAAAATCTTTGCATCATCAATTTTCAAATCTATTCTTCTGTGCTTCAGGCATCAGACTATTCTTTGAATCAATGCGCTGCTCGCACATCAATTCAAAGAGGGGCAAAATGTAACACCCCAAAATTGGCATCTTACAACCCTAACTAATTTTGTTGCATTTTTTATTCTTTTGAATCATCAAAGTCCTATTGTACTAGGCAATTCTAAGTTTTTGACTGACTCTACTCGACCTGATTGTCGAATGTGGAAAATCCTAAATCTGCATTAATCATACATCATGTTTAATTCCTAAATATCTACTGGCTAAATAAACCCTATGATTGAATTAATTTAATTAATAATGTCCTAGCACTTTAATTAAATTAAATTCACCCTCTTTAGCTGAGACACATAAAAAAGGAATTAAATAATATTTAATTGTTAGATAAATATCCTCATTTCAATAATTGAATTTAATTATTCAAATAATTGAGAAAAAGAAATTATGAGGTCATATTTATTTAATTAATTGGATATTCTCTCAAAAATCTTTCTTTTATTCATAAATGGAAACTTTGAATTAATTGTGCTTTAAAGAGAAATAAAACAATTTAATTCAAATAAAACAGAAAGAAAACAATTAAAGCAGGAAGAAAATAATTTATTGTATTCTTTTGAAAAAAGCTTTCTATTCTAAACTGGCTTTTCTATCTATTTTATTTCAAAGAGGAAAGTTTCTATTCTGATCATCTCAGAGTCTATAAAAGAACTCTCATTCTTCATTCAAAACCCTTGAATTTTTGAAGAAAATAGGCATTGTTAGAATACTGAATTATTGTCATAGCTTCATATAGAATATTTTCATATTGCAATAGAATAGCTTCAATTTCTAGAATAATTGCATTCATCATCATGTCGTAGATTACCTCATATCTCTCATTTTTTAGTATAATATTGCATTGTATTGCATTTATCATGATAAATCCTTCATTCCTAGATTGGCCCATGGTTGTGAGACTCTCGTTTTGAGAGCAATTTCAAAAACCCCATCTGTATAGAAGGCAATAGGTCAAATCATGCAGACAGACAGGATAAATAATCTCATATTTAGTCTTGTGTGTACCTGGTGAAGAAGGACTATGTTGAAGTGTATGGTGAATTAACAAGGCCAAATTTACCACATACAGGAAGATCTACCCTCATTCTGCAAAAATGGACCTCTAACCTGGATCTCATCAAAGATTTCCTGACTCAAGCATCGGTATGGGCTAGGCTTCCTGAGTTTCCCTTGGAGTACTAGCATGAGGATGTTTTTGAGGGCATCACTAGATCCTTTGGGGAGCTGCTATCAATAGAACCAGTTACGATGGTGAAGAAAAGACTCACTTATGAGATGATATGCATTGGAGTTGAAGTTGGTCAAGATATGCCATAGGCTATTGTTTTCCAATCCAGATTGGGAAAAATAGTGCAATAGATAGAGTATGAAAGTGTTCCCTTTGCTTGCTTCCACTGTAAAAAAGATGGACACAAGGCCAAAAGGTGCCCAATAGTCATTGAGAAGGAAAAATCTCAAAAGGAGAAAATAAAACAAGGAAAGAGGCCGAAGACTCAACCTCTGATCAAGGATCTTAACAAAACCAAGAAGGTTTGGAAGGAGAAATCCCCAAATGAAATGAATCTTGTAACAAAAAGTAGAATCCACAAGGGGAGACTGATAGTCTGGAACTTCAGCTAGATCAACTGGAGTCTAAAGGGTCACAACCAACTGAGGGGGAGAGAAAGGGACAGCCACAAGCTCAGCCAAAAAAAGGTAGAGAGAAGGAAGGGGACTTAGCAAGACCAACACGTCCAGCTAAGGAATATGGGATTGGAGACAAAGGAGGTTTGGAGAACCCAGAAGAGGGGGAGATCATAGGTGAAGACAACACTGTTATCTCCTTTGTTCTAAATTCATAGGAAGAAGAGAGGCACGAGGGGGGATAGGGACCAATTCTCTCCCAAGAATCTAACTTTACCAGAAGAAATTATATTTCTCCAAGGAAGATTAGCCGATTCTTGGAAAAGGTATCATCTACCACTCCTGGACAAATCTCAAGAATGGAAGCCCTGTTTGATATCTACAAAGATGTCTCCAAAGATGAGAATGTGGGACCATGGATAACAATGAAAATGAAAAATAGTAGGGACCCATCTCCAGCCTCACCTATAGATACAAGAAGCAAAGCTAAAGTAGACACAGGGAGCAAGTCTAACACACCAGGAAGGAAGAGTATGAATCAAATCAGAAAGGAAGAAGCAAAAAAAAATATTGTGGATGGTTATCAGAGGACCATACAGGAGTCTTATAAGAAATTGTGAAGGTCATATCATGGGACATTCATGGGCTAAATGGAGTCCACAAACAAGAAATTATTAAGAATATGATAAGGGATCATAGATCAGACATTTTTTTGATACAAGAAACTAAAATGAAAAAAGAAAAAGTGGAAAGCATTTCCTTTGGCAAAGGTATGAGGATTGCTACTACCGACTCACAGGGAGCCTCTGGAGACTTACTGGTGTTATGGAAGGATAATCTCAATGCTCATATCATTTGTGATGAAGGAAACATCTTACTTATTCAATTCAAAAACCTAAAATACCAAGAGAGCTAGGCCATAATGAACATTTATGCTCCAAACACAAAGAATAGCTAGAGAATCTTCTGGGACCATCTACAAATTTTGTTTGCTAAAATAATGGATCCAAAAGCCATTATCATGGGTGATTTCAACACCCCACTTAAGGAATCTGAGAAATTTGGGGGTCTGCCCTTGACCTGGAGAGTAGGTAGTAGGTAGCTAATTTGATCAATGATTTGGCTTGCATTGATGTGGATTTAGGAGGGGGTAAATTTACATGGTTGAATAGGAGAGCTGGCTCAGAGTGTACTCAAGTATGCCTCGACAAAGCCCTCATCTCTATGGACTGGATGTAGCAGTATCACAGTCACCTATCCTCCATGGTGAGATTCAGATCTGACCACTCTCCTATTTCTCTCAACCTGGACAATCACAATAAGAAAAAGGCCTTCCCCTTTAGATTCGAGAGGATGTGGACTACCCACCCTAACCTCCACAATAAGATAAAGGAGTGGTGGAGCATAGATGTGGATGGTACGGTGATGTATAGGGTGGCTAAGAAGCTCAAGAACATAAAAATGGAGATTATCAAATGGAACAAAAGGGACTTTGGCAATATCTTCCAGGCTAAAGACAAGATTAATTCAGAGATTGCAGGGATTCAAGAAGAGATCCAAAACCAAGGACATGATGCAAATAGAATGAGTGCTAAAAAGTCCATTTTGGCTGATCTTCACAACATTGTAAGCAAAGAGGAAATTTTCTGGAGGCAAAGGTCAAGATCGGTGTGGTTGAAAGAGGGGGACAAAAACTCTCATTTCTTTCACCTATCTACTATGAAACATAGGTTGGCTAATAGAATTAGTGCTATTAAGAAAGGGGACTTAACTTTTGAGGAAGATAATGAGATTGCAAATGAGGCCATTAGGTACTTCTCTCAAATCCTTACTAAAGAGCATAACCTAAAAGGGGATGACTAGGAGGTTATTCTTCAAACTATACCTAAGGTGATCATTGAAAGACATAATAAGGATATGATGGCTATCTCTGATCAGGAGGAAATCCATAAAGCTATTTTTTCCTTACCTACGGAAAAATCCCCTGGCCCAGATGGTTTCCCTTCTTACTTTTTCCAGATGTACTAGGATGTTATCAAAGATGACATTGTTAAAGCAGTTCAGGAATTTTTTAGAGCTAAGAGCCTTCTTAAAGAGATCAATGCTACCTTTCTTGTTCTCATCCCAAAAATTCCAGGTGCGGATTCTTTTGATAGCTTTAGACCTATTAGTCTGTGTAACTCTTTTTATAAGATAATTTCCAAAGTCTTAACTATCAGATTTCTTAAAATCCTCCTAGTTATTATTGCCCCCCAACAAATGGGTTTTGTCCCTGGTAGACAAATTTTGGACTCTATCATGGTAGTGCATGAGGTGATTCACTCTTTGGAGGAAGGCAAACGGGAAGGATTCCTTCTTAAACTGGACCTTTCCAAGGCATATAATAGGGTTGACTGGATCTTCTTGAGTAACATCTTGGGGGATTTTGGCTTCAATGACAAGGTTATAAAGATTATTTCACAGCTAATTTCCACCCCTTCTTCCACGGTTTTGGTGAATGGTTATCCTTAAGACTTCTTCAAATCTTCAAGGGGTCTTAGGCGAGGGGACCCCCTCTCCCTAATACTCTTCATCATTTTGGCTGAATGCATGGGAAGGCTTATCCATGACAATAGGCGAAGGGGTCAAATCATTGGGCTAAAACCTTCTTCAGGCCCTTTCACTTTTACCCACCTGAAATTCATGGATGATACCATTTTAGGTGGTGAATCATCAGTGAAAAAATCTAGAAATGTTAATAAAATCCTAAATTCTTACTCCAATGCTACGGGTCAGCTTATTAAGTGGAACAAGAGCTTGGTGTTCTTCATTAATACCCCCATGGATAGATAGAGGAAAATGGCTAGCATTTTGGGTTGTGGTTTTGGATCCTTTCCCACATCCTATTTAGGTCTTCCGCTCAGAACCAAACCACTCGATTCCTTCTAGGGAGGCCTTATTAATAGATTCAATAGAAAATTGGCGGGCTGGAAGGGTATCACACTTAGTTAGGCAAGAAAAGTGATACTGATAAAATCTACTATTTAGAACCTCCCTACTTATGCACTAAGCCTCTTCTCTATACTTGCTAAGGTGGCGGACTCTCTGGAAGCAATTCAAAGAAAGTTCTTATGGGCCGACAAAGAAGGAAACAAGAAGTACCCACTGGTGGTTTGAGATACTATATGCAAGCCAAAAAAACATGGAGGGTTGGGAATCAATAATTTGAAGCATTTCAACAAAGCTCTACAAACTAAACAGATTTGGAGAATTTTTAATTCAATAGGGGAATGGAGGGATATTATGAAGGATAAATATGTAGCAAACATAACCTTAAAATAGTTCATTAGCAGAGAAATGGACCCGAAGGGATCCTACATTTGGAATGGAATTCTGAGGACTAAGGGTATAGCGACTGCAAAAGCAAGATGGAAATTAGGCAATGGTAAGGATGTCAATTTTTGGCATGATGATTGGCTTAGAAAGGGTCCTTTATGGAACTTGGAGCCTTATAATAGATGGACTAATTCTTGCATTGAAAGATATGGCAACAAAGTTAGTGACTACAGAATCAACAATGAATGGGTGAACCTAACTAAGGTGTCCCAGGACCTTAAACCTCTTATGGTCAAAATTGGTCACACTCCCCTCTCTCAATGAAAATGTTATTGTTTAGGGGGAAACTACTAATGGTATCTACATGGTGGCTTTGGGATATGAAACCATGCAACACATTGATACTATCCCCATATGGGCCAAGGCCTGGTACCCTGGTATTATCCCTAAGATCAACATATTTTTCTGGACTATGCTCCAAAATCATACTTTGACTATGGAAAACCTAATAAAGAGAGGACATCACATTCCTAATAGATGTATTTTATGAAAAAATCAAAGTGAGAATGCAGACCACTTGTTTATCCACTATGACTTCACCAGAAAAATATGGTATCATTTCCTATCTTTTTTTGAGACATCCTAGTGTTTCCCCAATATGACTCTTGAGCTCTTTGACCAATGGAATCAGGGGTTGATAGGTCACAATCTATGGCCATGGGAAATGCCACACATATGTTGGGGAGTGTGGAAGGAGCAAAATAACAGGATCTTTAGGGAAAAGGCTACCTCTACTAAGTATATTTCCCACAAAATATCAAATTCCCTCATGGAAAACTACATTCATAGCAAAGGTATCAGTCCACTTCACAACAATGGGCCCAATAATACCAAAAAGAGAATGGATTGCAGATGGACATTACCGCCGGAAGGGTGGTTCAAAGCTAACTTTGACGGGGTAGCAAAGGGAAACCCTGGGATGGCTAGTGTGGGAGGAATTATAAGGAACTAACATGGAAAATGCATTGCTTCTATTTTTTCCCCCCCTGGGGTCACAAACTAACCATTATTCTGAGGTGAGTGCATCACATCACACCTTAAGGCTAGCCCGGGAAATGGGGATCAAGAATTTGTGGTTAGAAAGGGACTCAAAGAACATCATAGATTTCTTAAATGAAAAGAACAAACCTACATGGATAATTAAGAACATAATTGGGGAGTGCAAAAAAATCCTCAAAACCTTTGATCAGGTCCATGTGGCACATGAATACCAGGAAGCCAACTAGGTGGTAGACAGGCTGGAAAATATGGGAGTCAAGAGTGAGGGAGTTAAAAGGTGGAATGATGGGAATAATTTACCATCAGAAATATTAGGCCTCATTGAAAGTGATCGGGGTCCGGGCATACTCAAATTTATTAAATGATAATTATGAAGAGTTATGACAGATGGGGGAAAAATCACCGAATGATGTGCAAGTATGGGAGAGGTGGAGGGATTATCATTTTATGGTCTCATCGACACACTTGGAGGCATAAAATTGATTATAGCATTCATGAGGCAAAAATAAGTCTCTCGAAACATCAACTCAATATCACTTGGAAACATAGGGCTTTTAGTGGGAATTATACCAGAAACATAGGAGGCAGAGAAATAGAAAATATGGTGGGTGAAAGGCACAGGAGGGAACCGGAGAAGGAAACTGAAAAATGGTGACGTAGATCCAAGGTTTGGGAGATTTTGAAAAAGGGTGAAGGGACTACCTTCATTGAGAATCTTCATGGGTGGAAGCCCTCGGTTACGAAGATTATGGTGAAAAGTTGGAATGAAGGGCAGGTGAAAATTAATGGGGTGGAGTTTATCATGATGGAAGAAATTGTTTCAGCTGTGACTGGTATACCCATCATTGGGAAGAAATTTTATAGGGATAGGAATATTTCTGGTCAAGCTCTGACGGATTTTGTTAAAAATGTAGAGGAAAAGAAAGCACTTTTGAAGAAGGGCACTTTCTACCAGCCGAGCTCAATCAAGCTACTGTGGAGATTCGTGTTGCAAGAAATTATCAAATTCATCTCTCTGGATACGAGATTCAATTGCATAAGCACTCACCACTTCATGCTTCTCAACCATTTTAGGTATGGGGAAAAGATATCCATTCCTTTCTTCCTATATTCATCTATCAACGAAAACATTAATGACTATAAGGAGAAACACATTAGCAACCCAGCTTTCCATGAGGGTTTACTATTGTTAATTTATGAATACTTTAAATCTTGGACTATGGGGAAGGAAATTAAATGTTTGGAGGAGGGAAATGATGAGTCTGAGGAGGGTTCTGGTGAGGATTATGTCCCCTTTGATGCTGAGGACAACCAAGATATGCACTCGGATACTGAGGAGGAAGAGCCTCTACAGATGAAGAAGGGGAAGAAAATAGTTAAAATGGAGTCTTTAAAACAACATATTGAGATCTCCTCTGATATGGTGTACAACGAAAATGTAGATGGGATGGAAATGAAGAATGAGAGTGTTTTAGAAGAGGGAAAAATGAAACAAGGTGGGAAGCAGGGGAAGATGGAAGGAAAGAGGAAGATAAAAATCAAATTGTCAGCTTAGAATGAGGAGGCAAGCTCAGGGAAGAGGGCAACAAGGTTCAAAAGAGGGAATCAGATTAAGGAGGAAACCCAGGAGGAGAGGTAGGACAGTCAAGAAAATATACAAGAGGTGAGAGACATAAAAGAGGATAGTCAGGGGAGGGGGAATGAGGAGGATGATCAGAGACAAGGTTTTGCAGAATATGGGGAAGATCATTACACCTATAGCATTACTGGCAAAAACAAGAAATTTGTTTGGAGGAATTTTGACACGGTCTCTGCTAAAATGGGGATAAAAAGAGAAATGGTTAGGACTTTGGTTAAGGAGAAAAAGGAGGGCAGAATCCAAATGGAAGAGTTAATTGATCCAGCTTTGGTGATTCTTAGTGACAATGTGAGGGAGGATCCTCATATGGATGTGCTGAACAATGCTAAAAAAAATGTCATTGATAGCTACAGAACCACTAAATGGACCTTCTACGAAATCTACGAGCTAAAAAAAAGAATGGATAGGATGGAGAAAGATAACATAAATAACAATAACAAGAACATTGCAGAGGATAGGGAACTGGATAGCAGAGTGAATGAGATGAAGAAAAGAGTCCAAAGTATTGAGGATTCAATGGTCAAAATATCTGAGCAAAACTACAATATACTTAAGGCTTCAAATGATAATATTAAGGTGATTATTGACAAATTTGAAGAGCAAAGAGGGAACAAGGAGGACCAAGCACTGAATAGTGGCAGGGATAAGCTACAAGAAGAGGGAAATAAGAAGAGGACAAGAGAGGCCACAAAGAAGATGGAGAACCAGGAAGCTGATAAAGAGTTGGCTGACCTGAAACAGGCTGCGGGTAGAATGACCGAGCTGGAGATGCGTGCTGCTGAGATTCTTAGAGACATTGCTTGATTTGCGTCCCTGGTTTTTTTATCCTAGCTTTTTTAGTTTTGTCCTTGGCTTTCTGTATTTTCTAGGACTATTTTGTTTGGTTGTGGGATTGCCTGTTTCATTTTGGTTGATACTTAACATTTATATGCTCTAGGTTTTTCTATATAGCTCTGTAGGGTTTTAGGTACCCATCAAAACCTGATTTCCTTAATCAAAAACTTTCTTTTCTATCATTGGATATTCATAAAAATTGGATATAATGTCAGTAATTATGTTTTTTTTATTCTCACCTAAGTGATTGTCTTAATTATTTGTTTTGTGAAAGTTATGAATTTTTTTTCGTTGATGACTATTCTTGACATTTAACCATAGTTTAAAATAAATGCATTTTAGAAGTTGTCAAGTGTTAGAGGTTGACCTAGGTTACCAGAGGATTTTAGGATCTTGTTTTTTATCCTTTTGGACCTTTATTATACTGAACATGGTTATGATATCATGTTGGTTCATTATGATTCCTTCTTATGTGCTTTGAATCAATTTGGATGATAGATTAGAGTTTAGGGTTGTCCAGTGGATTAGTGACAACCAATGATCACCTAAACAAAATGAAATGGTAATATGTTGTTATGATGGAATTTTTTATGATTTGATATAATTATTTTATACATTTATGATGTTGTATTTATTATTAAGAGCCTAGGGACACTAGGTGAGTGGCTCATAGTGGGTGTGGAGGCACAAAGTGGCTGCCAAGAGGATCCCATTGGTGAGTTTCTTAATCAAGTGAAAACATTAATAAAGTCAACTGGGAATGGGGGATAAACACACTAAACAAGATAATTATGGTTGGTCTGCATATGCCTATTGGAGTACCAAGGTCCATGTGACTGCTAGGAATGATCCCAGTGAGGGGTACCTGGGTCCATGAGTATGACCACTAGGAATGATCCCAGTGAGGGGGTACTAGGGCCTGTGGGTGCTAGGAATGATCCCAAAGAGAAAGGATATGTGATGAAACTCACCAATTTTTTACTCTATATCCCTTACTTCTTGTTTGCAGTGCCTCTAATAGTCTTGTTTGACTTTTTGTCTTTTGTGATTCATGTTTGTTTTTTGGGAAGGGTTTAAGCCACCTTAGGTATGTCTTATTTGTTACCTCTTGTGTGGGTCTTGGTTTTTATCTCCTAGCTTAGGGGAGTGGGCATATTTTTTCCACTTGGTTGGGTGGTTAATCTTTATTATATCAAGGTGTTGTTCATGTTCTCTTGGATGATCCTTGCACATGTTCCTTTCCAGATTTTCAGTTGAAGATTTCATATTATATATTGTATCAATTTTAGATGTATTGTTTTATATGTATTCATGTAATTTTAATCTCCTTAAAGGATTCATATGTATGAGGTGTTATTCCTAAGAGATCATAAAGGATTCATATGTATGAGGTGTTATTCCTAAGAGATCATATTACTGAGAGGGGGGGGGTGAATCAGTAATCAACTGATTGACAATTTTTGAACCTTAAAACAACATTCACAAGATTAACTTAATAGCATCAAATAAAAACTTCAAACACATAAGTACATCCACAAAGCAATGAAACACTTGACACAAATATTTTTCACATGGAAACCCAACATGGGAAAAATCATGGTGGGAATTAGTACCCACAAAAATTTTCACTCTTCTGAAGTACGCCCTGTGAGGAGCTTAACCCTGTTAAAGAGTTTACAAAGACACTGTTAGGTGCCACTCGATAGGGGATTTACCTCTAGCCCTGTTAGGATCTTTACCTTGTTAAGAGTAGCCTTGTTAGAGGACTTAAGACACAAGCTAATGTGCCACCGTGTTTAAGGATTTACAATAAAGACCTATTAGGATCCACCGAGTTAAGGGATTTTGACTACTGCAACTGTTAAGGAACAACAGGTAGAATGATTTGTAAATAGCAACACCTCTGCCTGGTCATATCCGCAGTAATGCACACAATCTCTTCTCTTCACACTCAAATTTACCTTGGCTTGATCACACCTTCACATACACATTGACTATCCATGATCAAGACACAATTCTTTCAACTTTATGAGATATATACTGTTCATCAAACCCTAGAGCCTTCTAACACCTTAATCTTGCCCTAAACATATTAAAATTTGACTTTCAAACTTCCTGCTCAAGTAGAATGTGCCAATACACAAGCCTAGATGCAAAAAACAATTTTCCTATACTGCGTCGATCCACACTTAGATTTACTTATGAATTCATGAAGAACAGTCAAACACATTTTGACCCAACAACCCCTTCTTCTAGAATCTTCATGACTCGCTAGCATCAAACATTGAAATTCTAGATCATCGCCTCTAATCATTAGGAAATGTCACCACATCGTGACTAACACAACTATATTCACTGCTCTTTCCATTTCGATCACCGATACAATATCTATCATTGGTAGCCCAAGAACATAAGCTTTTTATCTTGAAACCACTTCTATAACTACAATACCTGTTCACCAGTTATCCAAATAAGTTGCGGTTGCAACCATAGCTTCTACACATTGTCAACAAACTTCTCCTGTAACCTCACCACATACCTCATCATTTATTTGACAAACTGATCAAATCACCTATCACATATCACTGACTGATCTAACAGGTGCACTGTTAACCTTTATCTAATCATAAATTGCTTACCAATATACATCAACAGTAGTGGTCATATATTTGACATTTAGAGACATCCCCAAGTCTCTCATGAGGATCACTAAAACTGAAACTCATTGCAACACTTTATTCATCATACTTATACTCAATAACTTACTAGGACCACTAGGTCAATGCTTGACATCAATGACAACACAATAAATGATCATCATGCATTAAAATCATTAATGCATCAGTTATGTCAAACATCACCCCCTTTCGCATTCATCAATTATGACAATAATTGCCCCCTTTTGCATTGATGGCAACACAACAAATTTTCTTCTTACCTTCTCAATCAACTATATTCCTTAGAAACAAAAATGTTTCAACTTACGTTTGTCTTCAGTCACCTAATCATCATCTTCAAAATATCTGTGAGGTTTCTCCATTTTTCACTTAAATTCTTTCCAACACCAACCTCTGCATTCTGTGTCTTTCACTTTATCTCCTTTTTTTCTCTTCTCCTTAGATTTTCTCCCCCTTCGAAAACAATGCCAGAGGTGACAATTGATCTGACTGACCATGTTTCTGAAATCCTCCACCTCTTCACTACATTGACTATTGCCTCTAAGGATTAGCCCCACAACATCAATCCAATCATAAGATATTCAATGAATATAATGGAATTATGAAACAAAATCTCTTCTAGTTCGAATTAGGTACGAGAATTGTATGCACCCTAAAATGGTTGCCTAGACTATGGGCTCCCATTCTTCAATTTATCAAATGATAGAATCAATTTATCAATTTCCCGAATCAATGCTTTGCAACATTTTTAATTCAAATCAATTTCCTTGATCAATCGTAATTAATTCAATTATTTCAATATTTCCTAAGGTTTGATCATTTTATCCATAATCTTATTTAATTAAAAAAAAACACCCCTTTTAATGAAATAAAATGATCTTATTTAATTAAAAGAAAATCCCTTTTTATTAAATAAAGTAATCTTATTTAATTAAAAGAAAATCTCTCTTTTAATTAAATAATCTTATCTTATTTAATTAAAATCTCTCTTTTAATTAAATAAAATAATCTTATTTAATTAAAAGAAAAATCCCTCTTCTAATTAAATAAATAAAATCCCCACTTAAAGCTCTCTTTTTGATGAAAAAAGGAAATAAATAAAACTCCTTTTTTCCACACATATTCCTAAGTGGTGGGTTTTTTCCTTTGACTTGCCTTTTTAGGGATTTATCCCACATTGCTCTTGAGGATGCATTCTTCTCCACACTTTCCTTTATAAGGAGCCCTCTCCTTCTCATTTAAACATCCAATATAGAATTTTTATGCTATTGTTGTCCTGCAGGTTTGGAGAGCAACTTTGGAGGAGAGTTTGAGCATTTGAGCTTGAACTATGCAACTTCTCTTCTTCTTTTCTTTTTCTCTCATGCGTCAATGACAATCCATTTAGAGTAGATTCATGTTAATTTAGATGCATATGTCCTTCATAGATTAGTTTGCATATTTCCTTTCATGCATTGTTAACATATAGATTAATTTGCTTCATGCATTGTTATCATATAGATTAGTTTTCATTTTCATTTGCAATACATATTTGATGATCATGGAGACTAGCATTCTTGCTCTTCCTCTTTGAATCTCTCATTTCATGGTGTATTTGCATGGGCATAACTAGGTCTAAACTGAGGGCCTCCATTACAAACCCTTTCACTCCATGAATAGGGATCTATGAGTCACCATTTGAGACCTCATTCTTGAGCAATCTTGAATATAATGACTCATAGAAGTGTGACTACTTTTTAGCACACATTTTTAGTTCCCACCGTGGGGCAGAACATTAATTTCTGTCATCACATTTGAAAATTCCTTCTACCTTTTGTCTATTATTCTCTTAGTGTCTTTAAAGCTCTCATTTTGAGCCAAATTTGACCCCACCATCGCGTCTGGATCACTGTTTCGGTTGAAAATGACTATAAACTTGCCCATATTTGACGAAAGTCAAATCTATGGCAAATATTTTTGCCCAAACAAGTTTGCACAGAAATTGAGGCAAATTTCAGATCATCTCTACACACAGCCCGAGGTAGATTTTTGAAAGAAAAAAACCTTGAAAAAAAATAAAAAATAAAAAATCAATTTTTTTTACTATGTTAAATTTGACGTCCATATGACCATCAAAGTATGGGCCTTCTGTGATGGCTCCCAGCTCGTTAATTTTAATGCTGCAGTCTGCTGACATCAGTAGGGTTTGAAAAGTCTTAGCCTTCACCATTGAGCTTTTTGGTTTTACAGTCTAACTTCAAACGATCATATCTTGCTTATATTAGGTCCAAATTGAGTTCAATTTTTTTTGAATTTTAGGTAGAATTGTCTTAAGATATCTGGGTTGTTCTTAGTTTCTGAATTTGAGTCACAAATTTATGAGAAATTGTAGGTTTTGATCACTGTACCTGTCTAATCCTCTATTTTGCAGCTTCTAAAGCCTCGTACGGGCTCATATGGTAACATTTTTTAGTGCAATGTTTTTTGAAAGTGCGTGATTTTTTATCTACTTTTTGAATATACAATCAGATTTATGATTTCTAATTTTTCTAATGTTTACGAGTTTTGGGATTTGTTGTTCTCTGAATTATCTTATTGATTACAGCCTAACATCATTTGTAGGATGTTTAAAAAGAAGACTAAAAACACAGACTACTAACGAATTGTCTTTCAGGTTGCCGTGATCGATAGCATGCTAAACGTTGTGCTTGCATTTCATTTTGTTTTATTACAATAGGAACCCACATGCAAGACTTCTAAAATGAA
The DNA here is from genome assembly GCA_018584345.1 of Thuja plicata. Lineage (NCBI taxonomy): Eukaryota > Viridiplantae > Streptophyta > Pinopsida > Cupressales > Cupressaceae > Thuja > Thuja plicata. Next base: position 79,366 of record MU226061.1, on the reverse strand, counting down.
CTTCTATTTTGGTATTTTAGGAATTACAATGATGTTAGGAAACTATGCTCTCGCCCTTGTGAGATGATAAAAAATCCAGAAGCATTGTTGTCATTTTCTTATGTGTTTGAATTGTCTTTTAGATTGTAATCCTAAGAATTATATGAACGTATCCTCTCCCTTTGCCTTTGTGGATCTTGGGTGTAAGAGAAACTCATATAATTATTTTAGCATGGATACCTCCGAAGTGCTTTAATAGAACTAGTGAGAGTGGATTTCCCAACCGGTAAAAGGCTAAATCCAAGCCCTTCCAAACCGGTATATAAAAAATGTCATTGTGATTAGTCTCACAGTGGACAAGTGTGAATTCGTTGTGGCAACCAAAATCTCATCTAGTACCCTAGTGGTGCGTTAAAGTCCCTACATTGTTAAGGTGAAAACCTTTCTTTGAAAGGATTGGGAGAGCCCCCTTAATTGGGAAAATGACTTGACCACTACCACCTGAACAGATGTCTTGACTACAAACTTTGTTTTAGGGACCAAAAACCCTCTATCTGTTGGCGCGGAAGGTCAGAGACCGACTAAGACTTCCCGCATTTTTACAGCTCTTAGTAGAGACAATAGTCCTTTGGGAAGTGATTCCCTTGGGATTTGAAGATTGGTGTGCCTGAGAAGTGAGTGCACATGTAAGGAGGAGCCTGTGCCTCCAAGCTTGTAAGTTGTCCGCTATGAGTAAGCATGACTGAACTTCAGTTCAAGTGGGAATTCAACAAATATTGCCCTGGCTTACCTAGGTTATGATGTGACTATTTCTTTTACAATAAACAATCTAATTGATGTGTCTTATGTGAGTGAAACATCGAAATATACACCAAACATCAAGAAAACATCAAAACAATCAACAAACTTGCATTCTTAAGTGTCAAATTATCAACTTGCTCAATTTGCTATCCAGTCATTTTTAGTCTTCCTTGGTTGATCCAGATCAGATTAGATTACTTACCCTGCTGTTAGAAGCTTGTTTACACTTTGGATTCTTGCATTGACCTCTTGAACTAGTTACCTTTGATTTCACAAGTGACCTTGTTTGGAGTTGGTGAGCTAGAAATTGTCCTTGTTGAGAAGACAAACCTTTAGATCCTTTGGTAACACACTTAGAGAGTTTTGGTAATCTCTTTTCCATTCACTTTCATACAAATTCAAATTCAATCAATATAAATTGGGTAAATCATCCTCATGATCCATATTTGTTAGGGTATTCACTCATTTAGTGGGCACCTCAGTGGCAGTGTTGATTTACGCCTCTTGCAAAAATTCTATCTTATCACCTCTCTTTTGGACAAGTGAATGCGTTTACTATCTTGGTTTGCTACCAACATTTCTTAGGGTCATCCTATCACCTAGTACCTTTTCTTTCATGCCAGTTACAAAAAGATATCAAGTAGATCAAGGAAAATGACCTCAAGTAGTCTTCAACCAATTACCCTTAGTTCAAAC
>MU226061.1:65533-77840 GCA_018584345.1 Thuja plicata | reverse complement strand
ATCAAGGAAAATGACCTCAAGTAGTCTTCAACCAATTACCCTTAGTTCAAACTCGCCAAAAATGTAAGGGAAAAGAACCCATATTTGATCAATCACCCAAGAACAACTTAGAAATTTGGTTTGATTCCAAGAGTAACCTTAGTAAGTTGAGTACTCCCTTAGCATATTCTCACTCAGATATGGATATGAGTTATACAATGACTCGGCGAGAGAGGGGAGAAATGGATAAACGCCTTGATGACATATTTGAAAGACATAGAGATACCATTCTGTTTGGCGGTTCCTCTCATGAAAGTCGGCCAATCTCACCCCTCATCTCAACTAGATATTTGGATGCACACCAAAGGGCTGAGAGAGGTACAAGGCAAGCCTATCAAGATGAAAAATCACAACATGATAACCAAGATGATGAACCTTATGACACTCGTGTGAATTCCACATTCGCCAATGAATTGTTTAGAAATTCAAGACCAAGTTCACCACTCAAAACATCTTCAAGATACACAAGTGAAAGACTTAATAAAATTGAGCATGAAAAGAAAGCCTTCCTAGATGAACAAGCTGCAAAGGAAGAGAAATTTAGACTCCTAGAGTTGGAAAGAAAAGCCTTGTTGGAGATAGAAAGGAAATCCTTTCGGGAGGAGCAAGATACACTCTTGGATCAACAACTTAATGATCAATTCAACAACATGCATGTTGGTGGTGGAAACAAATCTCCTCCATCCACCCCTCCTAAGACTCCATGAAGTGGAAGAGATTCGAGAACACCGTCACGATCTCCTATCCCTAGAGGAAGAAGGGATTCAAGACATGATCGTTATAGGAGACTAACACCTCCTAGGAACTCAAGAAAACCTTCACAACGTGCTCACCATGGTTCACAATATGGGGGTAGTAGCTCGAGTTTTGACCTCATCTCCCAAGACTTCATGAAAATGCAACAAGAACCACTCTTCCAGCAATATGTGGAGAGATATTTAGAGAAAAACAAAGATAATTTCCTAGAGAGTTTAATCAACAAGGGTGCTAGAGTCCCCTACAACTTTGATGTGGACAAGAAGATTAAGAAGCAAGGTCCATCTCAGAAGAGGAGATCAAACAACTTAAGAGCATGATGGAAAAGATGTTAGCATCCAAGAATTCATTCTCACTGGATTCAATTTTTCCTAATCCTTTTGAAAAAAGTGTTAACATGAAAGACTTCCCTAGAAAGATTGAGATCCCTCAATATGACAAATATTATGGGAATGGAGATCCACATGATCACGTGTGCCATTTTTACACCACAAGTTTTGAGTTCTATGAAGATGAATCGTACCTCATGAGATTGTTCCTAAGGAGTCTTAAGGGTTAAGAGATATAATGGTTCACCAACATAACTCCCCCCATTAAGACTTTCAAAGAGCTCGTCCATAGATTAATTCAACACTTTGCATACAATATTTCAAGATCTATCACCATGTTGGACTTATGAAAATTAAAGCAAAATCAAGGGGAATCCTTTGTTACTTTCTTGCAAAGGCAGAGACGAAAATGCTCTTGCTACCCTAGGACCATTCCTGAAAATGAAAATATTGACATCCTTGTTAGCAACTTGGTTCCCAAAATGCGGTATGAAGTTAGGAAGATGGTTTTTGATTCCTTTGACACCATGGTTGAAACCGCATGTAGGACTGAGGATGTTTTAAAAGAACAAGGAATTTTGACCAAACATGGAAGCAACAATAACAACAATGGTCAAAATAACAACAACTCTAACAAGGATAAAGGAAAGAACTCACATTGGAATAGGAACAAACAAGTGGTCAATGATGGAGTTGTGGACTCCTCCCAACCCAAAGATCAAACTGTGCTCCACTTGTCTAGTGTTGTTCAAGCCATGAAACTCAATGCATCTAATCAACAACAGAACAAGAAAAGATACCAAGATAGGCCTAAGAAAGAGAGACATCAATTTTCAAAACTTGGTGACTCATATGAGGATGTATTGAAAATACTTATCCCCAACAACCTTTCACATCCTCAAGATCCCGTGAAGCATTATATACCTGATGTTAAGCCACATTGGTGGGATGAGAAGGCCTTTTGAAAGTTTCACAATGGTATTGGACATGACATTGAAAACTCCTGGAAACTCAAGCATATTATTCAAGATCTCATTGAGAATAGCAAACTTAAGATACATGGATTGAACACCAACATCGATCATAAGGCATTCAAAGAACCATTTCCCAATTATGAAAAGGGGGAAACCTCTAAAGATAAGAATGGAAAGGCTGAGATCAATTACACTTACACAGATGCAGAGAATTTTTTTAACATGCTTGAAGTTGTAGAAGAAAATGTCAACATGATGAGGGGTAAAGATCCCTATGGTTATGATCTAGACATGGACTCTCCTCCTCTCTTTGATGAAGAACCCTTCGTGGTGCTAAGGGGTCCTAACTCTAGATTGTCATCGCAAACTCTCAAAACTGTCACTCAAAGTCAAGGTCTCATTGTCATTAGAGGACCCAATTCAAGTCAACCCAGTAAACCTAAGCAAGTAGCATACAAGAATATCACCTTAAAATTGGCTATCAATCCTAAGTCAAATTATAACCTTGTTGATCAGTTGCAAAGAACCCCAGCTCAAATTTCAATCTTTGAGCTCTTAGAGTTGTCACTGAGACACAAGCAAGTCCTTGAGGATGCTTTGTGCACGACGAATGTCCCAAACAAATTATATGTTGATCAATTCTAGAATATGTTTATTCATATTTCTAGCCCTGATTACCTTACTTTTTTAGAGGATGATGATAAAGCTTTGAGCCACCCACACAATCTTTCCCTTCATATTGAGGTCATGATCCACAAAACCCATTGTAGGCATGTGTTGATAGATGGGAGTGTTGGGCTTAATATTTTTTCCTTTAGTCTTTTGAAAGAGTTGGGTTATTATAAAAAAGTTGTAGATACCATGAAAAGGATCACCATCAAAGCCTATGATGAGGCAGAAAGAAGTTCTAAGGGGTTGGCCATCCTCCCTGTTAAGATTGGCCCTATTGAAAAAGATATTTTATTTCAAATAGTTGATGCTGGCCCCCTTGCATATAATATCTTTCTCGGTAGACTGTGGATTCATGATATGCAAGCAATGTCGTCTACCTATCATCAATGTGTTAAGTTCCCTTACAATGGAATAGAGATTTGTGTACCTAGGGATAATACTTTATTTGTTAACTCAATTTTAGTAGGAGCTCATGTTCCCCTCAATAGAAAAGTAGAAGATTTTGATGCAACCTTAGCTGAATGTAAAGACAAGCTCAAGTTAGTAGATCTTGGCATGGGGGGGTATCAACTCAACTCCCTCACAACATTGTCAGTTTTTCCCAGGTCTTATGGCAAGCCTTCACAAGAAAATAGACCTTCCTCTTCAACTATGACTTTATTTGGCACATTTGGAGAGTCCTTAGTGCCTATTCAAGATGAGAAAGAGGAAACATTTGTTAGAGACTGGATTTATAGAGAATAAAAATATATACATGATGATAACTTCTCTCCCTCTCCTAAAGCTTATGGAAGAGGGTATAATTTTGTCAAACAGATGGGCTATCCTAGACATGGCCTTCTTAGTCACAGATTAGATGCTAGGGCCGAACCTCTTGATCATTTTCTTTTTGGACACAAGTCTAAGAAGATGGTTGCCCTAGGATTCGCGAATCACAACAAGTACACTACTCCTATCCTTGATAAGTCAGATAGCGAAGATGAACCAAAATACGCACCTGTAAGATGGTAAGAAAAAGGGGGGAAGGAATGTAAGATTGGAAAAGGATGTAATAGGTTTTGGTTATGTGTTGATTTCCTTAATTCCCTTAAACCTACTATACATTTAATTGAAGTTTGTATTGAAATGTGTATTAAGAGGAAAATAAGATGTTCCACTTTTATCCTCAAATACACAAATGAAAGATCCAAGTTGATCAACCCAAAAGAGGGATTAATGCACAAATGAATCAACCATTTGGAAATGAAAACAAAGAGGGAAATCTTAAATTATTTTAATTAACAATGTAGATATGATATATGATAGTAATTGAAAAGGATGAGAAGAAGAACCAACCTTAAAGAATTACAGATCTAGAAAATGTTGTTTTCTGAGGTCTATAGACTGTTTCTAGAAAATCTAAAGTATGATTCAGAACCGAAATGCAGAGATGAACAAAACCCAAAAATATTTTTCTGATCTGACACTGTCTTATGATAAAGGTCGACCTTGACCCACAAATATCACCCCTGACCTAGTAATGTCGACCCTGACCTGCACAACATCAACATAAAATCTATTTGTGGAGCCCGAAAGAAAGCCAAAAAGGGTATCCAGATTTGAGTCCAAATCCACAGTCTTGAACCTATACCTGTAAGAAAAAGAGGGTTTTTTGTTATGGGGGAGGGGTTTGCCTTAGTCAAACCCTAGTTTTGGAATTAACCTTAAATATATGTAATTGAAATTGCAGAAGTAAACAAAGTAAATGCATAAATTCACCTTGCTTGTAAAATTCCTTGTGGAGGATTCAAATCCTTGAATCCACAAGTATGTATGCACCAATGAATCTATAATGTAGGATGTCTTCAATCTCTTGCTTGTAGATCTCCAAGACCAAATCTTAAATGAGTTCTTGAATATGAAGAGGCTTGGAAGAAGGTGGATGGAGAGATCACCAAAAGGGCACTATGTGGCTTGAATCCTTCAATGGCCTCCCATGGATCTCTTTGAATGATTGAAGGCTTGATGATGAATGAATCCTTGCTTCAAATCTTGCTTGATTTCTTGCTTGAATCTTCACTTGATGATGTTTTTCATTTTCTCAAGGATGCTTAGGCTTTCATAAAGGACTTCTTCTTTCTCTATATCGCTTAGAGAAAATGAGAGCAGAAAGATTCCCTTTTATATGAAATTAGGGCACAATCTTCTAGGGAGACTGACATTGGAGAATTAAATTCTCATTAAAGCCTTTATCCCTAGGAGAGGACCTAAGTTAAATATAATTTAGGAATCACCAATTCAAAACCCAAAACAGCTGACCCAGAAGCGGGAAATAACTTTTTACAAAGACCGACATCTGGAAACTGTGGGACCCTAAGATTTGAACCCTGGGTCAAGGTCAAGGTTGAGGTTGACATAGACCCAAAAGGTTGACCCTAACCCTGAGGTCAAAGACCTCAGATCTGTAGTCCAAGATGCAAAATCAGGTTGGAAAGAAGTGGAAAGAGTGGCAGAACAGGTGGAAAGCCAGGTCAAAGTCAAGAACCCATTCAAGGTGCTTGATATGACCCCAAACCACTTACTCGGAAGGCTAAACAATTTTACCATGGAAGTGCTTCTATTTTTTGACTATACAACACCTAATTTGAAAAATCAACAGGACATGTGTGAAGATTGGGTCCCTTCCATTAATCTCCTCTTGGGAGATTCAGATAGTCTGGTCACTCATGCGTCAGTTGCAACTTTAGAACAAGATGAATCAGATGTAGAAGATCCTTTTAGAGAATGTCAATGAAAGAATCTTGTTTGTTTAATGGGTAGAGAAGGTGTTACCCTTGATGAAACTAGACCTTCCACATCAAGAGGCCCCAAACCTTCATGGTGTAAACATCCTAGTTGCAGTTCAGACACAAGTTCATATGAGTATGAATGAGACTCCTTCTCAGAGCCTTCTATAGTTGATATGGATATTGATGTTATACACACTTATAGCTCTCAACCCAAGGTAGCCAAAAAGTCACATGTAGGATTAGAGGATTTGAACCCACATGTTTCCTTAGTAGACGATTCTTCACTTGTTAGGACAAATCCTGATTTGAGTAGCTTAAAAGGATACTTGACAGACTCTGACTCTTCTGTCACTAGCAATAATATCATTCACATTTATAACCTTGAACTAGTTGTTGAATTGCCTCTTGTTCATTCTGACCTCATTGATTGGTCCCAATTCTATCAAGAACTTGAGCTCTTAACATTTCAAAATGATTATGAGATAGCCTATTACCTAAATGCCATTAAACCCATAGTCTCTTCCACTAGTGAACCAGCTACTAGCATGATAGAGCCAGACATCAAGTACCTTAGTCACAAAATAAAAACAAAAGAAAATCAAAAGAATAGGAGTTCTGATGGTGAAAACCACTATGTGGTGGTGTCAGAACCAAAAAAAGTAAACAGAAATGATGTATCCAAGGGTGAAAACCTCTCTGAGGCACCTAAGGATGAGGTACTTGATTGTCTCCCTAGCTACTTTCAAGATAGATCTTTAGTGCTTATTGAACCAACACAAGCAGTCAATTTGGGTACATATGAGGCTCCAAAGATAGTACACTTGGCTAAGTCCTTGTCACCACAAGAAAAAGAAGCTTACACTAAGTTCTTACTGAAAAAGGAGATCAACTTTGCGTGGACTTATTCAGATATGCCAGGGTTGGACATTAATCTTATCATGCATCACTTGTCCATAGCTCCGGGTGTCAAACCAGTTAAACAAAAATTGAGAAAGATGCATCCTCATATAGCTCTCCTAGTCAAAGCAGAATTGGAGAAAATCCTTGGTGCAAGATTCATAAGAGCTATTGCCTATGTTGAATGGATATCAAACATTGTACCAGTTTCCAAACATGACAAATCCATTTGATTTTGCACAAATTTTAGAGATGTCAATAGAGCATGCCCAAAGGATGACTTTCCACTTCCCAATATAGACATGATAGTGGATATGACTACGGGTTATGAGATTTATTCCTTGATGGATGGTTTTTCTAGATATAATCAGATTAAGATAGCTCCTAAAGATCAAGAAAAGACTGCATTCACTTGTGCATGGGGTACCTATTGTTGGAACGTTATGCCTTTTAGATTAAAAAATATAGGAGCCACCTATCAACGAGCTACGACAACCATTTTTCATGACATGATGCATAAAAACATGGAATATTATGTGGATGACACCTTGGGAAAATATAAGAAAAGAGACATGCACTTAAATGATTTAGAAGTCATTCTAGATCGTATGGAACTATTTCAACTAAGGTTAAATCCTAAATAGTGTGCATTTGGAGTCACCTTTGCAAAACTACTCGTATTCATCATTTCAGCAAAAGGAATAGAGGTAGACCCTAAAAAATTCCAAGCAATCATAGATATGCCACCTCCTAGAAACATTAGTCAAATGAGGAGTCTTCAAGGACGTCTTTAATCATTTCACAATTGGCGGATAGAGCTCAACCTTTCAACAAGAACTTACACAAAGAAGTCAAATGTGTTTGGAATGAGGATTGTCAAAAGAGTATAGATCAAATCAAGAAGTACTTGGAAAATCCTCCCATTTTAATACCTCCTATCCAAGGGAAACCACTTATTTTATACATTTTAGTGACAAAATATTCCTTGGGGGAAATACTAGCTCAACTTAATGAAAATGGGAAAGAAAGAGCAATATACTATATTAGTCGCACTCTTGTTTCATATGAGGTTAACTACACCAGCATTGAGAAAGCTTGCATTGCAGTTGTGTTTGCTTCCCAAAAATTGTGACATTACATGCTTGCGCACACTATACACCTCATAGAAAAAATAGATCCACTCAAGTATTTGCTAGGTAAGGTTTCCCTCACAGGTAGACTTGCTAAATGGATGATGATACTTTCAGAATTTAACATAGAGTATATTGAGCGTAAAGCAATCAAAAGATAAGTCTTAGCAGATCAATTGGCTGATTTCCCAATACAAGATAATACACCTATTCAAGTTGACTTCCCAGATGAGCACCTTATGTATCTGACTGAAAGAACATGGAAGATGTTCTTTGATGGATCCTTTATGCAAAACAGTTAAGGAGCTGGTGTGTTGTTTGTTTCTCCTCATGGGTACACGATTCCTATGTCTTACAAGTTATTGTTCCCATGTACAAACAACATTGTTGAGTATAAAGCTTTAACAAATGAACTTAAGATGGCCATAGAATGGAGAATCACAGAGTTACACATCTATGGGGATTCATAGCTGATAATCAACCAAGTTAATGATGAATATCAAACAAAAAATGATAAACTGGTACCTTACAAGAAAATGATTGATTCCTTAAAATGACACTCCACCTTTGTCACGTTTCAACAAATACCTAGAGCAGAAAACAAAGCAACTAATTCTATGGCTACACTTGCTTCACTCCTTCAGTTAGAGAAACATGAATCTAGATTTGAATTCCTGGTGGAAGAACTACATCACCCTATCTATGACTCCCAAGAAATCCATGTCATTTGTACCCTTGTTGGTCATGAGTCATCCTGTTATGGTGTCATTTACTCATACCTTCATGATGAAATTATACCTGAAACCTTTAACCGATCTAAATGCAAAAACCTTACCCGAAATGCCTCTCGCCATTCCCTTCTCTGGTGATTTGTATAGGGGGGGTCTAGATGGAACACTTCTTAGATGCTTATAAAAGGAATAATCTGACCAAGCGTTAGTTGACATCCACAAGGGCATCTATGGGGGACATTCCAATGGTCTTGCCATGACCCAAAGGTTGCTTAGGGTGGGGTACTATTGGCCTACGATGCATATTGACGCAGTAGCTTTTGCAAAGTCATGTGAAAAGTGTCAAAAACATGGTAACCTGATACATGCTCTAGGCAGGGAGCTCATTCCTTCTATATCTCATTGGTCATTTCAGTACTAGGCCTTTGATCTTGTTGGGCAGATTCATCCCAACTCATTTGGTGGGCATAATTTTATTATCACTGCTACTGATTACTTCACTAAATGGGTAGATATTGTCCCACTTTTTGTTGCCTTAGGCAAGATAGTCTCTCTATTCATTCTGAACCATATCATCTGTCGATATGGAGTGCCTTCCAAGATTATCACTGACAACGGAGGCCAGTTCAAAAATAAGGACCTTAAACAACTCTGCAAGAAATTTAAGATTAAACAACATTGTTCCTCCATCTACTTCCCGCAAGGAAATGGTCAAGTAGAGGCATCAAACAAAACCATTTTTAAAATCCTACATAGAACAATCTTTAAGAATGGTAGAGATTGGCACTTACAGATAAATCTATCTTTGTGGGCCTATAGAATGAGTATTCGTTCTCCTACTGGGGCCACTCCTTTTTCCCTTGCATATGGCACTGAAGCAGTGTTAACTTTGGAGGTTGAGATTCCTTCACTTAGAGTTTCCCTCAAAGGTCTACTTACAGATGAAGACTACCGTACCATGAGACTTCAAGAGTTAGAACTTCTAGATGAAAAATGTCAAGCATCATTTGACCATATGAGGGTTTATCAAAAGTGCATGTCCAAAGCCTTTAACAAAAAGGTTCACCCTAGAGAATTCCAAGTGGGAGATCTTGTCCTACGTGAAAATACCAAGAATCAACAACATAGAGATCAAAAGGGTAAATTTGAACCTAATTGACTTGGACCTTACATCATTATAGAAGCTTTTGGGTCAGTGCTTATTTACTTTCTACAGTAGAGGGAGAACAACTCATAATCCTATCAATGTCTTGCACTTGAAGAAGTTCTATCCATGATGCCCATTCTGTTTGGGGGCATCCTTTGTACATAATTATTGATCCTGAAAAAATCCAAAAAAATGATATATTGTCAAAAAATTCTACAAATTGGAAAATGTCCTAAAAAAATGATCATCTTAGTGAAAAACTAGCAATAGGCGCTTTGATGTATCTCCAAAAAAATTATATATTCCAAAAATACAAAAAAATCAAAAAATTTAAAAATTCAAAAAAATAGAAAAAGTGCCTTGGTGAAAACCTGGAAACAGGCACCTTGGTAGCAAAAGATTATAAAAAAATCCAAGTGGTGAAAACCTGGAAATAGGCACCTTGGTAGCAAAAGATTATAAAAAAATCCAAGTGGTGAAAACCTGGAAATGGGCGCTACTTGAGGCCTTTGCACCCCTATTTCTTAGCATGTGTCCTCGACACTTAGCCTTCCACCATCATGCCTTGTCCTTGTTGCCTTGGTCTAGAATTGGTATTTGTCTTTGTCTAGGGGGCATAACTATGTTAGCTTTGGTCTCTTGGATGTGTTAGTCTTTAGGACACCTCACAAACAATGTTTCCAACACCACCCCAACTGTATTTTTCAATACAACCCCTGACATCGAGTGTTTTTCAACAGTTATCAGTTTGGTCTTACCCCATTTTGTCATATGATCTTACCTTCTTGCAAGCATTCGATCCTTATTGTCGGAACTCAGTATCAGTTAACATGCTTAAATTTTTAAACACAACGCTTAATGCTTGAGCTATGTCGTGATCTTTTCTTTGTGTGCTAACTGTTATTGATTTTTGTTGAGTGTCCTTGTCTAATAAGTCTCTCTGGGATGCATAGCTAAAGGACTTGGGGCATGGGTCATGTTTTTATTTGTGTTCTACTTGTGGGTGTGGTATTGAAACTCTTGAGTGTCTCTTGTTGTTCCTTTGAAACACTTAGGAGATTTGAGGCATCATCCTTGACTGTTTTTGCACAACCATTCTTCTGGTCATCCTGGCATCTATGCCTTGATGCGAGCATGGTTTTTCTACATTAAATTGGGCAGGCTAACATCGAAATCATCTTGACCTTTATGTCTTTGAGGCTTATGTTATAATCTTTCCACATTCCAATCTGATATAAATCACATTCATATCTTCATAGTTGCGCTTGTGCCTAGTGATGATTGTGTGATTTCTCGATGTCCGTTAATAATGTCCCAATGATGAAAATAAGTTCCTTAACATTCTCTTATGAATGATGAACACAAAGTCCTATGTTACAGTTCCTCTATTGCAATTACACCTTTGTATTTTCATGTAGCTTGCATTGTTAGACCTCATGTTAGTTTGCATTTTTAGGCTGCATTATGAGTTTGCGAGGGTTTTCCTTCATCTTTCTTGTGGACTTTTAATCAACTGTGGTCATGTTTGATCTTCATTTCATTATCTTCTTTCATGATCTCAATCAAAATTTTCTATCTTAAACAGTTGATTGATTATGGGCAATTCTGTTTCTTAAGGCAAGTTCTCTTTCTTTTCTCCATTTCTTTCCACCTCTTCCAAACTTCTATCTTCCATTCACTTTCACCCCACTTCTTTTCTTCTAATTCAACCTTGGAGCATAATATTTCGTGCTTGATGATATACCTTGGTTCTATGATCTTTATATCTTTCATCTTACATCAAGAACCTTATCTTTAGTTCGATTTGATCAAATTTATCAATTTGTTGTTTCTCCTCTATCTCATTTCAATTTTGATCACGAGGGGACAATATCTATCAAACTTCAATCCTTGATTCAACTTTATCAATCCTATCAATTGCTCCACTTGAGACAACCTTGCTTGAGATTATTATCTTGGACATGTCAATTACCTATTTATAGGGGTGTTGACCTTGTCTTTTTCAAACAACTTATCTTTGCCCTGATGTGTTCCCATTCATCAATCACACGTCTGGGTTGTTTGTGATCCCAAATCGATCTCACACTTCAACTTCATTCTTTGACTACATGTGTTCCCATAAAGATCACACATTAGTCAAAGAGGGAAAAATATATGCACCCAAAAATGGTTGCCTAGACTATGGGCTCCCATTCTTCAATTTATCAAATGACAGAATCAATTTATCAATTTCCTGAATCAATGCTTTGCAACATTTTTAATTCAAATCAATTTCCTTGATCAAATCGTAATTAATTCAATTATTTCAATATTTCCTAAGGTTTGATCATTTTACCATAATCTTATTTAATTAAAAGAAAACACCCATTTTAATTAAATAAAATGATCTTATTTAATTAAAAGAAAATCCCTTTTTATTAAATAAAATAATCTTATTTAATTAAAAGAAAATATCTCTTTTAATTAAATTATCTTATCTTATTTAATTAAAATATCTCTTTTAATTAAATAAAATAATCTTATTTAATTAAAAGCAAAATCCCTCTTCTAATTAAATAAATAAAATTCTCACTTAAAGCTCTCTTTTTGATGAAAAAAGGAAATAAATAAAACTCCTTTTTTCCACACATATTCCTAAATGGTGGGCTTTTTCCTCTTACTTGCCTTTTTAGGGATTTATCCCACATTGCTCTTGAGGATGCATTCCTCTCCACACTTTCCTTTATAAGGAGCTCTTTCCTTCTCATTTAGACATCAGATATAGAATTTTTATGTTATTGTTATGCTGCAGGTTTGGAGAGCAACTTTGGAGGAGAGTTTGAGCATTTGAGCTTGAACTATGCAACTTCTCTTCTTCTTGTCTT